>KK112169.1:425685-480582 GCA_000611955.2 Stegodyphus mimosarum
CCTGATAACAGAGATAACTTATGTATAATTAATGATTCCACAAACTTTGGAAAACAACAAAGTTAATGTTGTTCGAATTTGAAAACATGACAGTAGTAGTATAAATGTCAGAGACCACGTTTTGCTAAATTATAATGAATGGACGAAATCTATGACCTACAAACCTGTTACGCACATAAAAGCAGACAATTCAGTATCCTCTTTTCCAATTTCTGGAGAAAAATGAGAGGCGGATTTTTAACATTAAATATCATATCCAAAATACAAGCCGAGTGAGTAGAGATAAAATATTTACGACACCCCAAAAAAGTGTATCATTACGGACCATAAAAGTTTACTGCGAAACCACACCAAATCCGCGGGCCAATCCTATGGCCCAATAAAATTAATGGCAAACAATTTCATAATGAAGAAATAACGCCGTTGCAAAGTAAGTACTCCACTGGAGGTTATAAAATTGATTGCTTCCTAAAATGTGCCTTCGAGAACCTTAGGAACACGAGCGGTGTCAGCAAAGCGGCTCCAGCCATCAGCGAATCTTCCCTCTTTGCTGATATCCCAGACATCTGCAGCTGCAGTTAGATTTTTTTAAGAAAATCACCTGAACCTTCCAAGTCACGTTTAAACTCCTACGGCAGATGTAAACAAGGAAGAAGCAAAGAAATTTCAGACATTCAGGCATAGTGTGGGTGTTATGAAGACAAATGAACCGGTATGTCCCAATGTGAAGGCTGCGTTTTAAATCATTGAAAGTGACCTTATTTGCCTAAACTAAAGAGACAGCAATGAATTATTTAAAGGAAAGTTCTAGAAAAGTTGAATGTACATAACAGCATCATGCAGAGCTGAGACAAAAGTGAGGCACTTGGCTCACGTGAACTACTAGAAAGAGCGCCAAATTAGCTACAAAAGGTTAGAAAGTCATTAAAATTTAAAACACTGTCAAATTTAAAACCACCGTTTTTAAAAATATCATATTTGAATAGAAACTTTATTAACATTATTTACGATAACTGTCATTTTTCATAGTAATATTATAGATCAGGATAATGCCTTTCAGTTTATTTCATTGTCTCAGTGTAATAAGCAACAAAGGTCTTTAAATGTGAATTGACTTATTTACGTCTATACCTTAATTCAATCTGATTTCTATATTACACTAATGTCCAAAATTATCTTTACATACCCAAAAATGATGATATTCAATGAAATATCGAATCAATGTGATCCGTATTTGCAGGGAATGTGTGAAAACCAAGCCTAATTAGCATTATCCAATCAAAAGTAATCAAACGGTTTGTGATATGCAAATCTAGGCGTTACGTCATCCAAGGGTGAATCAAGCGCTTTGCGCAAACTGAATATTTGAGTGAATTTCTGCAACATAGCGTTTGATTTCAGTGTGTAGGGACTCAAAGCGGTTTGTTATGGCTTCGAAGTATCATTTGGAAGAATCTGTAAAGTGGCGAATTATCGGCCGTTTAGAAGCAGGGCAGTCAATCATGGAAACAGCCACATGTCTGAATATTTCAAGACAGACAGTCTCTAAGCTATGGAAACAGTTTCAAAATGATGGAAGTGTTGTAAGGAGGCCTGGACAAGGTCGGAAACGAATGACAACTGCTTCTGAAGATCGGTATCTGGCATTAACTGCCCGTCGTAACAGAAAGGCTACTGCTCGCCAGTTAAGTTCAGAGCTTGCAGCCGCCACTGGAACTGTTGCATCACGGCAAACAATATACAGAAGGCTTAATGAAAAAGGCCTTTATGCCAGAAAGCCAAGGGTATGTGTTTTACTGTCTTCACAGAAAAAGAGGGATCGCTTTAATTGGTGTAAAGAACATCAAAACTGGACTGAACATCAATGGTCCCATGTTCTCTTTACTGATGAGTCGCGGTTTAGTTTAACTGGTGATTCTAAACGTGTTTACATCTGGAGGGAGTCAGGAACACGAAATGATCCCTCGAACATTGTGGAACGTGACCGTTTCGGTAGTGGAGGTGTGATGGTATGGGGTGGAATAATGATCGATGGACGTACGCCCCTACACGTGTTCAGCAGCGGATCTGTGACAGGCCAGATATATCGGGATGAGGTCTTAGATCCTTATGTAAGACTTTTCAGGGGTGCATATGGACCTGACTTTTTATTTATGGATGATAATGCCCGTCCACATCGAGCAAACCTCGTTGATGAATTCCTTGAAAGTGAAGACATTAAGCGAATACCTTGGCCACCAAACTCTCCTGACCTTAACCCGATAGAGAACTTATGGGACTACCTTGGAAGAGCAATTGCACGTATACATCCTCCTCCTAGAGATGTAAATGCTCTGAAGACGGCATTGCTGGAAGAGTGGAGATTAATTCCCCAAACTGTGGTTAACAACGTTATTTCCAGCCTTAAAACACGTTGTGATATGTGTGTACAAGTCAGGGGAGATCATATTCCATATTAAATTCGTAAGACTTAATTCTTTTTCTGAATCATTCCTTTTTTTCTTAACTCTCTTTGTCACACTTTATTACCATTTTTATTGTTTCATGCTACAATTTTATATCATATGAGGTGATCTTCAATTTTTTCTTTTGCATTTATGTGTCATCATGTTATGTGAGATTCCACGAAAATTCATTAAATTATAAGTCATAATCTCTGAGAAATCCGGGAATTTATGCATGTAAACATAATTTTGGACATGAGTGTATATACATGGTTTCCATCAATTCAGAACATAGGATAAAGAAAAGTTTTATATTATAAATACCTCAATTGAAGTTTTAGAGGAGACTTTACGACATTAATTTTTATACAAAAGTTCTGGGGTTTTATAGAATTGTATATCCTATTTTCGAATCTTAAAATTTATCAGTAGCTTGAGAAACACAGGCAGAAGCATTGAAAATGCCGCCTATATCAGAGTTTCTGTTTTACTTCTAGCTTTTACTGAAGTTTCCACTCTAAGAAATCCAATTAAGCTGAAACCAGAGCAACGCTACCATAATATGCTTTCTTAAGTCCACGAATGAATTTGCAATGATGCGACGCTTACTTAGAGTTTATTACAGCAAGACTTAATGCATTAAAAACTGTTAGAATTGCATCAAGAGACTAAATAACATTTTCTGCGTGTCGTATTCATATTTATTTTATCTTAGAGTTACACAGTTTATTCTATTAACCGTTATTTCTGAAATTAGTATAGCGTGTCAGTGTGGTTTGAGATATATTGGCCAAACAAAAAGAGCGTTAAAGTTCCGTATCAAGGAACATGAATCTTATGTCCGAAAGGGCGAAATTAACAAGTCTTCAATAGCGTATCATAGTTGGAAATTTAATCATAATTTTGACTTGGGATCTGCAAAAATTATCCAAAAAGCTTCTTCTGTTGGTGAATTGGATTTTCTTGAGTCTTTTCATATTCACAAAGATTTAGCATGTTTAGTGAATGATTCTAAGTCCAATCCAGTACTTCCTAACGCTTTTAAAATTCTATTAACATAATTCTTGGTTATTATTTTTGTCGATAGATGGCGTTGGCTCCTCGCGCGTGGTTCTACCCGAAGGTATAAAAAAGCCGTTACTAAGGTTTCTTTCACTTTCTAGAAATTTTGTTCTCCTGATGAGGAGGGACCTGTAGCTGCCCTCGAAATCGATAGAGTGTTTTAGTAAATGTACGCCAAATAGTACAAGGTTGTTTCAGTGATTTTGATTGTCACATTGACGTGTTTCTCTTCTATTCTAAAAAATCAGTTGCTTAAATACTTAAACCAATACTTAGTTTTTGCAGTAGTTTGGGTAGCCAAGTTGTCAAGTGATTTGTTCTTCAGAAAGTACCTCCTCATCTATTTAACATTTTAATACGCTGCAAGAATTTCTTCTTAAAATTAGTAAAAAATAAGACCATATGATATTTGCATTAGTCATAACAGAAATTAACGATGAAACTAATATTTATGATACAAAATTCATATTTGTGATCATCTGCATCAGCTTTCTTTCACTATATTTTTAGGTTTCTTTAAACCTGTAAAAAAATTTATTTTAACTTTCATGTTCGCTTTCAGCATAAAAAAAATTATTAAATAGTGCTTGTTTTTATTTCGGTTACTGTTTAGTTGCAATTTACTGTACAATAAATTTTCTTCCATCCTGTTCGGTACGATGGTTAGCGCAGCCGCCTGCCATATCGTTCGACACGGGTTCGAATCCCGATGAAGGCATGAATGTTTGAAAATATTTAATATCTTTTGAAGCATAGGGCACTTTAAAAAATCCAGTCAGAAGTTTCCTGCAGAGATTAGTGGCAGGGAAAGGGAGTGAAAAATCCTTGGATTTTGTCTCCCAGAGTATTCTTGAACAAATTAAGCCGAAAAAATTTAAGAATGAACTAAAGGATGCCCAAGCCTTCGGGCCATTTCTGAGCTCTATTCCTCTTGGAAATTAATTCATGGATCTGATTTAGACTGTGTCAAATCAGGGAGAACTATTAATAGCCAGGGCCCAGATTTTGATAATCCAGGAAATTACTGAAAATGGCCTGAAATTGCACTTAAAATGGAAAACGTGTCCTTAATAAATAATCCCCCAAATCAAAAATAATACCATCAAAAATTGTACAACAGACAAACATTTACAAATGAAACAAAACCCAAACTATTACGCAGACCTATCAATAGAAGTTTATTTTTAATTCCGAATTTTCAACCTTACACAAATTTATCGCAATAGTACTGAATTAATAAATACTTCTTGATGTTTTCGGAAGTAAAAGATATTTTATTGTCAATATACAAGTTTTTATATCGTAAGAAGCTTCTCTTAACATCTACTGCAGTTATTGAAGCATACTTGAAAAAAAAAAAAGCATCATTTATCTACAGTTTTAAAAGAATCTGCTTCTCCTATCAAAATGAGGGATATTTTCCTCACAGTTTGGAAGCTACACAATTCAGTCAAAACAGTCTTGAATTTAGCAGATGCCATATTTGAGACTTTGCCTTTGGCCTTTTTTAAAACGCTGCCTGATTTATCAATGTATTTGATAAATTGCATCGACATATTCCACATTTTGCTGTGATAATAATTTAATAGTTGAAATTAGGATCCTGAAATTGGATCGGATGTAGTAAGATTTCCTTCAATTTTGTCTGTGGAGAAAACGATCTGTGCAATTGTATCGAAGAAGGGCTAGTATACCCCCTGAACAAAATAAATAAATAATAAAAATATAAAGGGGATTTTATTAAGGTGAAATAAAGGGGATTTTATCAAGATACTTATGAAACGAAAAGACTCACAGGTACATTCTTGGAAATACAGCTGTGAGTATGTAATTCCAAGAATGTATCTGTGAAATAGCCATTTTGCATGTAATCCTACGGAATTAAACAGCACAAAAAGTCTTAAGGAATTAAGAAATGCCGGTATGGAAATTATTTTAGAAGCAGTACTCGTACGTTATGGAGAAAGCCTGTGGTGACAGATAGGACTAACCGATTACTTAATCAATTTTCTGCGGATAGGTATTAAGTGCCTAGTAAAAATGATTCATAAGCGTTGAAACAGTATTATTTCAAGAGTAACTTTATTTTTCAGTTTGATAACTAGAATAATTCTTAAAATGCTCTGAAATGGCCCCCAAATTCCCCAAAACTTAAAAAATACTTTAAAAGAGGAAAATACCCCCAAAAATGGAAAACAAAAATGAGAAAAAAGGCATATTTAATCAAAATTCAGGCCTTAGGAATTAAATTGAACAGTGAAATTTCTATCTCATTCGCCCCGAACTCTAACCAAATTAAATTTGTTCCATCAAATATCCAATTTTCCTCGCAGTATTCGGAACCTTTATCAATTAAATAGTTCCAGTTTTTACAGAATTGAAGAATGTAATAAAACGAGAGGACTCGAACCGTTACAGCTCTCAGATCTGCAAGAAGCAATTAGAGTAGGAAAAGGGATTTCCTCATTTATGGCAATGGAATCACTCTCTGCCACGAGGGCCTCACTTGTTCGGAGGGCTTTTAATACGCGCCTCAGAGGACTTGTTCATAGAATGACATATTTCTCCCCTTTATTATACTCATCCGCGGTGACGAACTGTGAAGCCAAGTGCCAGCCATTCCATTAATGTTTCCCATTTCGCTTTTTCAAAACTCCGCAGTAATTAAAAGTCTAGAGTGCTTTTAATTAGCTGTGCTCTGTCTTCATTAGATGTCTGAAATTTGAGGATTTCATTTGCTCCTCCACGGAGATAGGTAGAGTGGTGTAATGGATTTGTCAGTAAACTGAAAAGGATAAGACGACGAAAGAATTAGAAGTGTTTTTTTTTTATCATGATGGACGAATACTATACCTGCTAGAGGTAATTTTTTAAATCATAAGTAAGAGCACATATTTTCAATAAAAGTAACCACACTGCTTATAATAAAAGTACTATTACTTATTTTTTAATAAAATTAAGCATGCAGCGACTTGAAAATATCCATTAATAATATTAACCGGACGAAATGTATGAATGAAATGGTTTGCTATACTACAAATACACGACTGTGTACAAACTCAAGTCCTGATTATTAGAAGGATATATAAATTATCAAATATGACTTTAGATCTAAGAAATATTTGAGAAATCTTCGAATATAATTTTTGCGCAGGGTTATTATTACTCGTATTTTAATTATAATAATGTGCAGGATTATTATTACTCGTATTTTAATTAACCAGTTATTATGACTTAGATCTTTATTATCCTTTTCCATTTCGTCACCAGAAATTATTATTACTCGTATTTTAATTAACCAGTTATTATTATTTAGAACTTTATTTATCCTTTTGCATTTCGTCACCAGAAATGTAAATCAGTTAGAGGGTATTTAAGCTGACGTTTTCGGATTGTAAGACACAGAGTGGTTCTTGAGGCCACATTACTGGGTTCCGCAAGCTCTCATAAGATTGCAGATCTTCGGCTTTGCGTTATTGCTGTCGAAACTTAATTGTTACACTGGTGAGAAGCTCTGAGCCAGCTTAGAATTTAAGATCAACTGTGTAGTCTTTGACTACTAGACTTACTTTAACTCTTGAATTTGGACGTTACTTTAAGAAACATCGACATCAGCGGTGGCTGATTTTGCAAGCACCAAATGTGAATTTTATTTAGAGAGACTTGAAAAGGTTATTTTAACCTTTTCAAGTCTCTGTCGTTAACTTCAGACACTGAGGTAATTCGCTCCAAGTCGGTTAAGAGTCTGGTGCTAGTTTATGCTACCAAAGAAGGCAAAACTCTAAAAATGTAAAGAAACTTAACACTTTTGGAGAAGTTTCTGTACTACACATTGTATTACTTTCGAAAGACCATAAAGTTATTCAAAACGGAAAACGTGGGAAGTCAAATGTGCCTCACAAGATTACGAATCATGGATCTTCCCCTTCCTAACTGGTCCTATTAACTACTTATACCATATAAGAGAGACTGAGGTAATTCTGTGCATTTAACTTGCCATTTAACAGGCAAGTGAAAAGAGGCACCAGACCAGTCAGTCAAATTCAGGTGGTGACTAGTTATTTATACCAGCGCGTTTTAGTTCAGATACTTATTAGCTCTCTTAAAACTAGGAAAGTGAAAAATTTGCAGAAATATGAAAAAACATTGAAATTCTCGTCAGAGTTCGAACCATAAAATTTTCACTTTTTGGCTGGATGTGCTGAACATCTGCATCACAATCCTGTATACACGGAAAGATAAATTCCTTATATTTCCCCTACTTAAAGGATAACTGAGGGTAGGGCTGTGCGCTGGGGAATAATGTCTTGAGACCAGTCGGCCAGTGATAAATCAACTATGTTCTCACTGGAAATCGAACCACATATTTCCCAACTGCTGGCTGGAAGTGTTAAATCATTTACACCATTACAGCACACATGCGAAATGCGATAATTTTTTACAGCTTCTGAAGGTGATGTTTTAAACGCTGAAATGGAAGTTACAGTGGAATTCTGATTATCCGAAATTCATTTACCGAAAACGTGTAGTCTTTTCTACAGTTAAGTAAAATAAAACATTTTCTCAATTCATTTACGTGTTTTTAAATTTTTCGTTTATTTATATTATGCAAAATGTTATATAATATAATACATATTCCTCAATAAGATTTAAATTTAGATTGAGTTTAAGATATTAAATGCATATAGTACGAGTTCACAGAGTTCGAAATTATGTAGCCTGTAAATATTAACCGAAAAGCAGTTACTAAAAATAGACTTTTTCGGAAGGAGTTTATCTGTGAGTCATTACATAGTCATAGAAAGCACTCCTTTTCTAAAAAGATTTGAAACTAACATGGTAACATTATGTCAATCCTTTTGACTGGCAAGAAATTTTGTCTTACGATATGTAACCATAGAGTCAACTATTTTTTGGTGTACATTGCTAATTCCCTCCATCGAGGTCTAAGGATATCATATCATTTTCCTCTTGCCTGTACACTAAAATACTTTTTATTCTAGAAAAGTAAAAATAAATGTGAAATGTAATGTTATTTAGCTTTTGTATTGCATGATATTTGTTGAAATAAAATATTTTAAAAGAAAGAAGAGAATTGGTTAGTTTACTCAGTACATATATGGTCTACTGGGAAAAGAAAAGAAAATGTCGACATGTATTGAATACCCGTATGAGCCACGGACCCAGTTAATGGAGTTTCTACTGTATTTCATGTGGTAGCAAATCTCATGGTAAACTTATCCAAGATCGATATCTTGAAGAACCTTGTTGTGGAGTTCATTAATACTCGAGATGCTGGAAAAATTCCAGAAAGATGTGCAGGAGCATAAACTTGTGTGGCTGCGTTCTGCAAGGGAAAACATTTGTTGATCCCTTAAAAGATTTCATTGCACAAAAATGTAAAGGTTTGAAGTAGGAGTTATACGACCTTTCATGTAAATGTGTGAAAATCATAGCACGACAGAAAGAATATTGGATTTAAGCATTAAATTGGCTTCAGTTTATTTGATGGAAAAACACGGGACACTTTCAATCTGATGCCCGGCCGAAAACTACCCGCAAATAAAAGTACTGGTACATTCCTTGTACTTCGGCGTCTACTGACCAGGAAAGGAACATGTAGTACAAGGGTGCCGTACCTTTGTGCACATTAGCTTTTAACGTGAAAAAACAATCTTGTTAAGAGAGGATGACGGAACATCTCTATACACCGCTATACAAGTGTCGGGAGTATACTTTATGCCGAGAAATTATCAGGACTGAGTGTTCTGTGCATACTTTTGGCGAACATTGTAGTAATAGTGTCAAAGTTCCTGATCTCGAACAGGGAGCTGAATGCAGCTATTTTCGGTGTACGTGGTAGAGTAACTGCACGTAAGAAGGGTTTAAAAATCCCCTTTTATTAAACCACTATTTACAGCCACTTTCCAACTCGGAAGGAATAACAGAAAATAATGACCGCACTTGGGTCTAAACTGAACAATCTAATAATTTAAAATAACGTTGAGTAGAAAATTAAGTAGTCGTTGCTCTCAGAGCTTTAAACGCGAGGTTGGCCTCTATTCTAAACTATCAATGGTGCGTAGCAAGATTTGGCTAATACTAACGCACTTAGATTACTCCAATAAGTATTAGAGTAACAGCGCTAAGGCTTAGAACTTAAATACTAGCTAGTCAGGTGAACGTCGAACAGAGCCGAAGTGGTCTGAGACTAAAAGCTTTCTCACACTGAGAAGTTCCTCGCTAACCTTTAAATACAAAACTTGGCTCCACTTCAAATTAGCATAAAGCTGAATCGCGTGCTCATTCTAACTGGAAGTTGAACTAAGAGTTCACAGGAAAGAGAAATTAACATAAAACTTTGCTAGTTTAAACTAAAAACTTACAAAATCACCATACAAGCAAGACCGCGAAAGGAAATTCCATTTGCATGGCAGTGTCCAGGCAAGCGGTCGCACCCTCAGGCAGTTTTTTCTTTAAGCTCAAAACATATCTTGGTAAGGGTTCGGGCACCTTTATGCTGGGGTACTCTTATGAAGCTTTCCATATCGAAGAACATTAACCGATACCTTTACAACTGGGCACAGTTATGAAGACACTTCGAAACTAAATATAACACCAGCACTAATTCTGTGTTAATATTCTTAATTATCAGATAAAAAGTACTCTAAATCCTCAAGGAATTTCTTACCTCCGAAAAAAATCTACCTTGAATTACTAAATCTGGAAATGAGTTCTTATTTTAATAAAATCGAACTCAAAACACGGAACGACGGGAAAATATCCTTAATCAATCCCTTCAAACGGGAAAGCTTCCCCCCTTCTCCTCTGCCTGCTTTCTCAGGTCATTAGGCTCTGAAGCACAGGAATGCATACAGTAGCATGTAACATCACAGTATAAAAAAAAAGGGGGCGCTTGGGGTGTAATGAGACTGGGTGGGGCTACCGATTCTTTACGGACGCTGACGAATGAGATAACGGCCTCCGGTCGATTCTTAATTCCACAGCCTAATAAATACTTGCAGTTTCCATTAAATGGAATGCTCGGGGATGATTTAAAATTGAGGTGTGGTTTTCGGGTGCCAGCACTGGATGAATAACGACACTAAGAGCAGAGGAAAGCTCTCTCCTTTCGAATGCAATTACCTGGCAATTGTGGAGAATGATCAAGGCGAGAAAAGCATCATTAGGCCTTACTTTTAATCAAGCCAGTAATTTAAAAGCAATGTGTCACATTTTTCTGCATTTAATAGGTTATATTAACACTAGATATGATAGTAAAGATATCATTCGCGAAATATAATAGTAATATCTATCGTAACATCTAAATTAAAATTAATGCAATTTTAAAAACTTCAGATTATAATTTAATAACTAAAAAAATTAGCTATTAAAAATTTTTTTCTAATCAAAAAAATTATGCAGCTATTTCGTTGTTAAAAATATTTATTATATATCCCCATATAAAGGAATACTTAACACTTTCAACGTGGATACTTCATTCTACATCTATTATGATTTATAAATAATATTTTAAGTTAAAATTCAAATATTATTTATGATCAGAATTTTATAAATCATAGTTATCAGAAGTGGACTAAGTGTGGATAAATATATATAAAAATTATGAACACAACATTTTAATAGAATTAAAATTTAAATTACTTAATTGAATTCAATTGGGAATTGAAATTATATATAAGATAAAAAATCATGTGAATCAAAATTTTAACCTAAATTAGCAATAGCCCCTTAATTCCTTAATTTTAAATTCAGTACTTCTCCTCTCTGTTCTAAAAACAGTAACTTTTTCTCTACAGCATCATTTCTAGATTAATCTATCATATGACTTTTATATAACAATTGTGACGTAGCTTATTTGGAACTTGAAACGAAATCTTTCTCTTAATAAGCTGTCATATTGGATAACTACGCCCTTTGCTTTTGCACCTCTTACCGTTAAGACGTTGCCGCGTTGTTTTCCTTCATATAGCAAAATGTAAATATTTTGAAATAGTGCCAACGATTAAAGTGCCAACTGAATCGTGGCCACAAATGTCAATTGAAATAAAAATGAATATTTAATCTGCCTCGGTTGCCAAATTGGCTGTTCGCACTAAAAGAAAAGCCTCTTAGAGAAGAAACAATTACAGTCCACAAACTGAGTTTCGATTTCGATGTCTAGAGAGTGATTAAAGTGTTTATATAAATACCTGCAACAGCAGCACCACGTAAAATCATATGATAGTGATTAATTTGGAAATAACGCAGTTTTGAGGGATATATGATAAGCAGTTACTATTTTCAGGACAGAATGGAGAATGTCCAAATTAAAGTTGGGGATTAAAGGCCCATACAAAAATTTAAAATAGGATTTTGTTTTACACATTTTTTTTAAAATCTTACTGCGAGAAACGCTGCTGAGAATATTGGCTGAGATCGATAAGTGTAAAAAAAGTTTGTTTTTCCATTCCGACCCTAAGACATCGCAGATTTGAATTATGAAATTTTTGTAATCGCATTATAACCTTAGTGTAAATGAAAGTAGGCTGGCGTAATCTTTAACCAGATCTCGATTTTAGTTTGTTTACATTTCAGTTTGTAACATTCACAAGTCGCGACTAATAAAGTTCACGCTAAGCTTTATATTTCAGTTCTATTTTTATGTTTAATAGTTAAGCAGTTTCAGAGGCGATAACTAATCAATATTGAATTTCATTTCTTCACATAATCTTTAGGTGTTTACAGAAGCGGATGGGGTTCATCTAGCCAGCACAAGCAAAGGGCGAAGTGTACCGGCACCTTTCTTTAAGTTACCCGTCATCATGAAGAAAGTAACTCTCATCAAGACTGCCAAGGTACCTACGCAGAGATCTTAATCCTGGTGAGCAGTTGCTTACTTGCACATAGTTGATGGAAACTTCATAATATTTTATGACATCATCTGCGGGGCAGGATATGAAAATTTCTGGCTGTTATGCAACGCAGTAAAGAAGTAGATTCAGCAATCGTGAATTTGCGATGGGCTTAAGACGTTGAGCTTATTTCGTTAACAATAGTTCCTTTTTATTTATTTATTTATTTTTTTAGTATCATTAAATCTTTTTCTTTCTATGAATTTATCGTTCTTTACTGCATGAGATCTACAATGATGATTAATGTTTCCTATTTTTTAAGCCATCGCTATCTATTAACAAAGCAATGGCACAGACACCGGTCTTTGGGAAATTTCCCGATAACCCTGTTCACTCCTGGGTGTTTAGGACAAGTAGTTACGTTATTTTAAGCCACAGAAGTTATAAACTCATACCAATGACATAGGTAAAGAACTCACTGGAAGTACAAAATAAATTTAGAATGTAAGGATAGACACATTGTATATTTTCCATACGTTATTCTATGTATAAGTTTAAATAGTGTATTTTCTATATATAAATTTGAATAGCTCAATATTGGACATGTAAAAAGGCGTTTGCCGCTAAAATTTATGAAATTTCATTAGCCGTTAAATTAACTTAAAAAATTTGTTGTTGGCACCACATGACTGTCTTGTACGGCCTATTAAATTATACACATTTTTTGCTGCACGATATTTAAACTTATTTCCTCGAATTATTCTGACTTCCTTAACCGATCCCTCAAGGCAAGTTAAAAATGATACCAAAAACTGAAAATTTTGGAATTAAATAGCACGGTCAATTTTTATGGAACTGAATTCAAACTTCTTGTATTTTAATTTTTCCATAAAGAGTATAAAACTTTCCAAAATATAAGTATTGGAACTGATAGATCGCATTAAAAGTTAAGATTTCGTTATTTGTCGAAAATTATTTTTATTTCTTTTAAAAAAATGCGGCGTTGCCAAAACATTAATAATTTTGTCATTTTAAGGACTTCTGTACTTGGGGTACGACCAACAACTGAGACAAGTATAGCCTGGCCGACTAAGGACTTTGAAGCCGGATAATCTCTCTCTATATATACATATAATATATATGTATATATATATACACTCTTTTGCAAAAAAAAATCGATGCACTATGAAGGAAGTGGTTGTTTTTGATGAAACTGAATATGTGTATAGCTCATACACAGATAATAAAATGATTAAAAAATCGAGGTAATAATACCTGTTCACGGCTTATAATCACCCATTGAGTGTTCAAATTAGTAGTTAGTCGCACCGCCCCTGCCGGCAACGCATGTTTGAATTCGTCGAGGCAAGGAGTGGTAGGTTCCTAATGCTCTAATGTCATCCTGCGAGGTTCCTAATGTCATCCTGCGACACATTCTGCCAGGCATTCATCAGTTGTCGCTCCAGATCTGCGATATTTTGTGGCGCCCGAATCTGGTGGCCTACCATGTCCCAGACATATTCGATTGGTGAAAGGTCTGGTGACCTTGCTGGCCAAGGAACAATATCAACCACACGGAGACAGTCCAGAGATATGCGAGCGGTATGTGGCCTGGCATTATCTTGTTAGAAACTGGTCCCATGGTATCACCATTGAGGTGCTAAAAATGTACGGAGGATGGCTAAAGATGATCTGCTGTCATAAGAAATAGCGCCTCACACCATCACACCAGGGGCTATGTCTGTATGCATTTGTAAAACAAAGGCTCATTGGGACCGCTGGCCCAGTCCTCTCCAAACACGAACACGGTGGTTATCTGTTTCAAGAGTGAAGCGGGATTTATCGTTGAACACTATACGATGCCCGTCTGATGGCAGCCATGAAAATCGTCTGCGACACCATTCCAGACGACTCCGCCGATGCTGTGGGGTCAAAGGCAAATATCTTAAAGGCCTCTGTGAGCGTAACCCCGCCTCAGACAAGCGCCGTGAGATGGTGAATGAAACCACAGGAGGTATAGACGTGGCTGTAATGCGTTGAATAGTCGACAACGATACCGTTGGTGCGGTTCGGGCCTGGCAAACAATCATCCTATCTTGCCTCGCCCCATTTGTGCTCCTTGGCCTTCCAGAGTCTTCATTTCGTCAGCAGTTTCCTTGTAGCAACTATTGCTGCCAACATCTTTGCACAGCAGTGTCTGTATGTTGCAGGTGGCGGCCTATTGCTCGGTATGACCACTCAGCTTCCTGTAATCCTACAATGCGACTACGTTGGAAGTCGTTTAGTTGTCTGTAAGGTCTTCGATATCGTCGTAATGGCATCTTTAGTTTCTTCTTTACGAAATTACAATGGCAGCAACAAAAAAAAAAAGATAAATTTTCCGCCTCTGTTACTGGTTTTATGCTTTACGAATTGCGCACTAGAAATGCGCGCTATGATCGCAATTACTGTTTATTTGCTTTGAAACTTTGATGATTTGCATGTTCGATCAAGATGTTTTTGCATACCAAATTTCGTTACGATCGCAAAAGTCTTTCTTGGTGCTTCGATTTTTTTGCAAAAGAGTGTATATATATACAAATCACTATATATATACAAAGTACTATATATATCACTATATATATATATACAAAGCACTTCGGTACGGCAATCAGAATCACTAGTCTAGCCGCATCTGGGCGGCCACCCTCACAGGTATAAATTACATATCTAACTTTTAAGCTCTTTCGCCTGTTCTTAGTATGCTTAATTGACGGTCTGAGTGAATACATGTGACAGGAAACAAGAGAAGGCAGGATAAAGTTAATTTAAACTTTAAATGTTAGTAAATTTTACAAATAATTGTCACAAACCCATGCAGCTAGCCCCCGTTGAATTATTACTGTTAAACCATCTTATCCATTCGATAATATTACCAGATAAAAGTTGTCGAGTCATTACGTTTTGGCTACCGTACTTAAACACGTTATGTCTGCATTGCTTTATATATCTATCTACCTATAATTACAAAGCAATTTTTTAAAATCTAATATAATCATATCTAGTATTTTTGCGCATTAAGCTGTAGAGACATTAGATATTTTGGAAGCAGTAGTGATGAAAAATGAGCAACGCCTTCGCCAGAACTCGAAACTCGGACCTCTGGAATACGCGCCCAGCGTGGCTGGCCACTACACCACGAAGGCACGGAAAGAAGGTGGGAGAAATACCTTATATACTCCCCCTTTTAAACGGCCACTGGGGTTCAGGGGACCCAGTCGCCAAATCCCGGTAGTGGAGAATCATCATCCACCCCCTTTTTAGTTCCGGCGCCAGTGTAGAGATATTAGGTATTTAAAAAGCAGGAGTGATTTAAAATGAACAACGCCTTCACCGGGACTGAACCACGGACCTCTGGAATACGCGCCCAGCGTGCTGACCACTACACCACGAAGGCATACGAAGAAGGTGGGAGAAATACCTTATAAAGCTGCTGAAAAATATCAATAAAGTCATAAAGGAAGAAATTTAGAACCAATTTTACAAAGACCAAAGTTTGAAATTCATAAGTAATAAATTCCATAAAATCGAATAAATATAAAAAAGAATTTAATCAACGTTAAAACTGAAAATTTTTAAACAAGTAATACCCTAATTTAAAAAAAATCAATGAAATTTAAAGAAAAGAAGATAATAAAAGAGGAAAACATTGATTAATGTTTTGAATTTATTGGATTTTATGAAATTTATTACTTATGAATTTCAAATTTTGGTCTCTGTAAAATTGGTTCTAAATTTCTTACTTTATGTCTATCTATCTATATCTATATATATTACCTCTGTTTTCGCTTTTGGATCGCGGATACAAGGAGATTACCATACTAGTACGACCGTATAACCTAAATGTGAAATCCTAGACTGAGCAAATTATATTGCTTAAAGACGTGCTGAAAATTTAAGAAAACAACCGTATTCATTCGAAAACAAAACTGAATTCTATTTTGTGCATGGAAAAGAATCCAAATGGCGAGAAAAGCAAGCAGAAAATGTAGTTCAGTAGACTTCAATGATAAGAGATTTACTACAAAAGAATACTGAGTTTAAAAGCATCCAAGCATAAAAACCTTGGATCGAAAGCATGAAAAGCATGTTTTCAAGATTTACTTTAAAACACATACTGAATCCGATTTGCTGAATTCTAGATTCTTATGGTGGTCTGCATATAAAAAGGAACAAACCACGTGCTGTAACTGCCAAAACGGATAGTGCTATATAAGCACCAAGCATTTGATGGTTGGAAAAGTGGCCGAATGTAAAAAATTCCACCAAGATTATTTCAAACACGAGCTGCACGTGATACCTTCAACAACAAAATAATGTGAATTCTTTTATATAACTCTTACTAGGAAGTTCACATTTATCTTCTTCCCCTTCCTTCCTTTTAAAGTATAAGGAAAGTTGTCTAGGTCATAACACTATATCATCAGTCTTCTCAAGACACTTATTTTGTTTTCTTTGGTGGACTACTAAAATCATAATTTATAATGCAGAAAGCAGTTTGAATGATTAAATGTGCAAGCAAACCTTATGGGAAGATTTAATACCGGGAGCCGTAATAGTCGTAATTTACGTTTAGTTAAATCGATAAAAGTTTTACGTTTAAACCAGCTTGAAAACATGTAAATATTAATTTTAAAAAATTCATGAGTTCAGATTCTTTAGAAAAGTAATGGTGAGCACGTAAGCAATAAACGTAACATAAATATTATAAAACTTTTAAATAATTTAATAAAAATGCATGTTTTGAATGTCTAAAACTAATAAAATTCAGTTAGATATTTGCATTATACAGATTATAAGCGTGCGTCGATGACGGGATGCAATTTAATGAAATGAGAAGGATGCAGTACGAAATTTAAAATTATACAAAAAAGCAAAGCAAATCTACGTCAATCTGCTTTTTCCCCCAGTTTAGCTCGATTGTTTACAATTTTTCACATTATCAAACAGCAACCGTATATTTTCTATTCAAAGCTTAAAGTTAATTTAAAAAATGAATATGTCTACCATTCTTTTAATTATAGTCTGATATTTTATCATTCTATGTGCTGTCAGATTCGAGAATCGAATAATACATACATGTTTGTACTTGTGTCTTCGAGAAGAGAGGATGTATAAAAATTGCTGGTATAAATTCGTTTAACGATGTGATGCTAACAACTAAATGAAACCCAGATTCCATTCCTCGAAGTATTTCCCATTCAAATTGCAATGGAGTAGGTAAAGTTTCGATACCATTGCTGGTGCTCAAAATTTACGTCATATGCAAAGACTCTTCCATTTCTTCGGGGCCAGAATATAAAAGAAATCATATGAGCAATCGTTGAGATTCGAACCGTGGGTTTTCCAGTTCCTAGTTAGATGTGCATTTACTGCACAAGAACAAGCACAGGGCAACGCGATAATCCATTGCCTGTCATGATCCATGCTTATTCATGCGGCTAAAATTGAGAAAAGAAATATGCAATAACGACATCTAATTAATTTTTGTTCTTCAAAGTAAAATTAAAAGTGAAAGAGCTACAGATAAGAAGAACAGCTACAGTCAAAACTAAAAAACAAAGTGTAAACGTTTTAAAAAATCAAAATTACAGTCTCCGTACCTACAATAAGAATATGCCAAATTGCCTTCTCCAATGCAATCCAAATGTACAAACTTAAATTAAGAATTTCCAGTCTTCATCTAACAATCTAATATATAACCCCTTTTTTTTAAAATCCATATGCTTCTCGTGTTACACTGGACAGTAAAAATAATAGCTATGAATGTCCTAGCAATGCAATAAATTCTACAGTCATCACGAATTTTTTTACGGAGGATAAAGATAAATACGGGCTTCACAACAACGTCGTTCCTGCAAGCCATCAGAGCAAAGGTTACACTTTTAGTTTACTTTATTAAATTTATGGCACGCTAGTGAAAACAGATTCATAACGATACGTCTTCAACAGCTGGTCATAGAGACGCTAATGTCACAAGTGCCAGTTGCATAATCCGTCATCAAGCGGACAGCCGAATATTGAATTTAATTGACAGTAATCATTCTAGTGTGGGACTTGAAATACCTGAAAGAGCCGTCACTAACGATTTCTAAGATAAAATTCAACCACCTTTTCTACATTATAATACCACAAAGACTGCAAGAATGGTGTACTCTTTAATTACTCGTACATTTCATTGTTGTCTACATGTGCGCAATGTAATATGCACTACTAACCTTAAGCCCATCGTGTTTATTGCCACATGAAAAGCTGCGATGATATCTACTGATTCAGCTGTGTGTTAGTTTTAAAATTGCAGTTGTGATAACATCCGTTATCCATCCCCTTTTATTTCTATTATTTACAAAATTGCAAAGCTTTTCCTTAAGTTCAATAACCGCTCAGACGGGAAAGTAGTTAGTGACTCGGAGTGCCGTTCCGAACGGCTAGGATTCGATTCTCTGAGAAGGCAAGGATGTAATTTGTCCGTTCCTTCATAGGAGGCAACAATGGCTCACCTATTAGGTGCCTCTAATAAAATGACCACCGATTACGGCTTTCGTAGTGGCCAAAGCCTATAAACGGCTAGAGTCCGTAAAATTCCTGAAGTTCAATTCGTAAATTATTCTTTGACATCATTAAAATTCATGATTATTTCCTGGACATTTAATTTTCCTTTCTCAGTTTTCTTTCCTCGTGACATAAGTTATTAGCACAGACAGTTAGCAATTGGTAAATTCGCTGTTTGAATCCTAGCGAGAACCAATGATATTACAATGGTTTATTAAATTTCCTTGAAACTTGCATTTTCATCATTGTACTTCAAGTTTAGTTAATGATTCTGCTTCCAGGCTTCACTATCTGATAATAGTTATACATCGAAATTGCTATGAATGTCCCCCCCCAGTCAAGTATTTGTTTTTTACTCTAAACAGAATTCTGAAGCTATTTTTATAAAATTTAAATCATTTTGAAGCTATTTTTATAAAATTTAAGTCCCGCACAGAATTTTTGTTCCAGAAAGACAAGACACGTGTTTGTTCATTAAAAAGCAATTAGCTTCTTTTCTTCGAAATTAATGTCTCATTATGATTAGGTTTTTATAAATAATTAATAGCGAAGTTTAAACTTAATGTGACAATTATAATGTATACTTCACGTTAAAAACTATTTATTAATAAAATTATGATTAAATTTAACCTCAATATGATACTGACGATAGTTTAAATATAATTAAATGTGCAATGTTTCATCCAACTTCCATTCTGTTTGTGTACGCCTTTGAACGATTATTTTAAGCCGAAATTCCAAGATTTCTATTTCCTCAAACTTCCAGTCATCGATTATTATCATTCGATAAGTGTACCTGGAAAATTCAAAATGATAATTTGCCCAACTTTGTTAAATATGTAAGCGAAACGACGCTATTTTTGTTCCCCTATTAAATAAATAAGCTTCGGCGTTCTTCAAAAGCTTTTGGATCCTTTGATTCTGCATAAAAAATAATTTTTACAAAATTTTGCATATAATTATCAATAAAAAACGCACACTATCCATCTCGCTTTCTCTGTTGAAGCAAAATGGTACTTACCTGGTAAGATGTTTGATTCGAACGCTCGGCTGAGTTGACGGACTTGCCCCCAACTCTTTGAAGCTCTCCATAGTATCCGACATCGAACACAAACCTCCCTGAAAAAAAAAAAAAGAAAATTATAGCTTAACTAAATTTAGAGGTACCTGAAATAATATTTCAAGTTCAGGAATGTAAGTTAAGAATTAAGATGCGTTATAAAAGGAAAAAATGCAAGAGTTAGCTGCTGTCTTCCATGACAGTCGCAACAACGAACACCAATGCAAATGCGGGATTCGGAATAGTATATTTATCAAATAGGTTAAAAATAGTAATCTTCAAAATTAGTTTCGCGAAGCACAAGTGTGAACGCGACTTCCTGAATCCTGATCGAGAAAACGCTAGGTGGCGAGATTCACCAAGCCTTTAAACCTTTTCTCTTATTACTAACCGCTTGAGAGTGCTTTCGGCTCGATAGATTTGAAGAGTCCATATGCCACTAAAATGCATTCATGGCTTCTATGGGGTCTGAGTTCGGGGCCAGATATGAAGGCTGGATATCTGATATTTTGATATGAAGAAGATGGTTCTTCTGTAGAGACATTGGGTACTTTTTTGAAAGCAGGAGACATGAAAAATGAGCAATGCCCAAGCCGGGACTCGAACCTTGGACCTTTCGAATGCGCACCGAGTGTGCTTAACCATTACACCGAAGGCATGCTAAGCAGGCGGGAGAAATTCCTTATACATTCCCCCTTTTAAAGGGCGACTGGGGATTAGGGGGCCCAATCACCAAATCCTGGTGGTGCAGAATCCTCATCCACCACCGTTTTTTAGTTCGGACGCCCCTGTAGAGCCATTAGGTATTTTTTTTAAAGCAGGAGACATGAAAAACGAGCAATGCCCTTGCTGGGACTCGAACCTTGGACCTCTCGAATACGCGTCGAGTGTGCTTGACCATTACACCATGAAGGCACGCTAAGAAAACGGGAGAAATATCTTATACCTCTAGCTACCACAAAGAGCAAGTTGTTATGTCTTTACTAAATATATTGTTTAACGCATCTCTTTGAAATGGAAAAGGTTTTTAACTATATTACACATAAAATATAGATCTTTTTAGAATAGTTGATCTACTTTGACGTGAGATATAGAATGAAAAGTCATACATAAAATAAAAGGAAAACTGTCTACGTTTTACTTAACCATTTTCTGCACCTAGAACTATAACTATTTTTATTTACACCATATTTTTTTAATGCAACTTCCTTCGGTTACGTAAGAAGTGACAAGACGTTAAACAAATTCTTGCCGTATTTGAGCATATTCCTTTGTACTTCAGTGCAATGACAAAAATTGCAGGTTGAGCTAATGTGCAATATACGCAAATATGACGTACAAATATAAGCGTTAACCCGCCGGCATGGTTGGCGTGGTGGTTAACGGAGCCGGTTGCCGTATAATAGCATCCAGGTTGGAATCTCCGAAGGAACTGATGTTTATAAATATATAGTGTTTTTTTAACTGCCCTTGAATTAGCCGTGGTTTTGATTTAAATATAACTGTTATTTCTTCTAATACACTGACACGGAGTTGATTGTATGTTTCTACAAAAAGCGAAAACAATTGTCTGCATGTTATAAACTGCACATACAATACACAGAATTGCTTCACAACGACCATCCTCGCCAAACAAAATCTTTCATTTAACGCAATGCTAAAAGAGAAGCGCTGTGTTTCAAAGAGTTGTAAGCAGAAATTGAAATGAAATTGCTCATCCATTATAGTAAAGGTATTACAGCCAAGAACAGGATTCGGATAAGCCGAATTTATGGACTGCTATTAAAAAAAAAAAGGCTAAATGAAAGCTCGTTATGAAACTTAGATAAAATGTAGCCATTGATTTATAACATTTCAAGATATTTTTAATAACGATAAAAATTTCTTGTAACATATTTCCACAAGCGCTAAAGTAGCAGCATTTCTAGTTCGACCCAGGTTCGAACTCGGTGATGGGGTTGGTATAGGAGCTCTCACATGTTTCTCCCATATGAAAACATAGGTACGAGGCAGTTTTCTTTCAAAAGTTTTCCATGGAAGGTATCCCTTCGTTTGTTGGATACCACTGTATGCGTCTCCATATACAAAAAAAAAAAAAAATCCTTGGGGCTAAAATTGACAGAGGTAATTAAAACACTCTGTGTACATGAATCGAAAAAATATGTTCCTCTTATTATAAGCTGACTAATAGCCTTATATTTAAAGCTGCTATAATGTTGACTACATTTTTTAAAGAATATAGATCTGGCTGATGCTTGGCTTTTATAACATTTCTGATCCTTAAAGTAAATAAGGACTACTTTTCTTAGAAAACCGTACCGTCTCCGAAAATATTCCTTTCTAAGTAGATACCCTTATGAGCTTTGGTGAACTAAATAATTAAACAATATTTTTGTCTTCTTCTCGGCTCCAGCTTTCGTATTCTTTTAGTAATTACACTTAGGTTTATACAGAATGTTTTATAAAAAGCAAGACTATTTTTAAGAGTTTTTGGAACACATCGAAACAATTATATTTTAATCATAGCTCGCATGCCAAAAGACGTTTGCTACTTACAAGCTGCTGTTCCTCAAGCATAAACATGCCACAATTTCATACATGTTGAAGCTAGTAGAGATGATGCTCAGTGTATGATTAACGAGGAAAATGATACGCACTTCTCTACTCGACGGCGAAATATACCGAATTTCCATGAATGAGGTATTCTCGAATTGGTAAAGGATATTTCAGCAGTCGTTTGGCGGTGTATGTGTCCCAGTAAGTTGGAGTACCAACTCATTTTTTGACAAGCCGGTCACCTTCTCATCTACTGGACTGAGTTGAAGTGGAATTATCCGGATGTCATCTTCTCATCTACTGGATTGAGTTGAAGTGATTCCATACCTAGGCTTCTGTGATAGCCTAATCTGCCACATTTCGATTTCTGTTTGCGAGGTATCTCAAGCGTCTCATCTGCGAAACTGCGCTTGAATTTTGTACTAAAGATACTTCATAGAGATATCGTCGGTAGAATTTCGGTCTATGCTGAAACTGGGCGTGATGTGTCTAATGTATTCCAAAACGCATACCAGTACTTCCCTCGTTGTTGTGTGTTGGTGGTTGCTCTTTCCAGCAGTAATTGCAATTAAAATTGCTTGTTTCATCTACTGCTTCATTCTTGTGCCTGCGTTTCATCTCTTCGGATTCAGCATCAAACGCCTTCTAGCGCATTAATGTTTCATTTTTAGCTGTGCATTTTATTAAAAAAATCATAGTTTGGGCGTATGCTATCCCCTTTTAAAATTTGTATCATTTTTAAACATGCTGTATAATCAGATATTTTCAATACAGGTTTTGATACAAATCTATCATTTATTTCATTATGGAGGTCCAAGTTTCGGGGTTTGATTGTGTATTCCAAGAAGACAAAACTTGCATTTAGGACAATCAAGTGTTATACAAAATCACTCTTCATTTATACTCAGGTGTGGATGATTTCAGTTTGAAATACTACTTGTATATAAATTTTCTTCTCAACTTATTTGTGCATGAAATAAAAGAAAATAAGCAAATATTACCTACATCCTCCCATGCAGTTTATTTCTTCTTAAATTAAGTGTATTCTACTAAATAAAAGAAACAGCCCTGACGACAAGTGTAAAATCTGCGATTTCATTAATGCGCAGCGATTATATGCTGTGGTACATTTACGCAACGGACCGCCCATGTATAAGCTCTCGAAAACTCAGCATTACGTTGGTAATAAAATGCATCCTACTGTTACAACCTGCGCAATTTCTACAACGAGATGATATGCTACCGCCAAGAGAGAAGCATTAGGCACTTGTTATCTGAACCGTAGTGTAAGAGATGCTTCGCATAGCAATGAAAAGGTCGTGTACCATGACACAAATTGCAGTACTGATGTCTCAATGTCTTGTTAGTGATGAATATACTGGAAGAACATTCATACAACGCTTTGCAGCACTTTAAGTGAAAAAAAATGTGCTTTCATGGGACTTATGAAACATTAATCAACTTTTGCAACTTTTCATCAACCACTCCTTCGAGTTAGAAAAAAAGACCCTTAGGAGAGTAAAAATAAATGAGCGTTCATATCTAATACAACAAACATAATTTTCTTTAAATACGTTCTTTCTTTCGACATATTGCAGTAAGCATTGCTAAAGAAAATGGCAATAGCGAAATAGAAAAAATAACAAAGAAAGTGGCATTAATTTTGTTAAGAAGACTGTTGCAGCAGTCTAGACCCCCCCCAAAAAATCTTAAAGTTTTCAGATTTTATATTACGCTTAAAGAAACCTTCTTTTAACGTTTTCTGTGTTACCTTTATATCATGTTCTCCGCACTTTAACCACAAAAATCAATTCAACGGCAATATCACAAAATAATTTAAAAAGAGCATATCTTTAGAATTTCCGATACACAGCCTCGCGCGCTGGAGATAATTTTTTTTCCCGCACAGTGTTGCCATTGCTCGCTTTGAAATCGTTGAGTTTGTTAATCAGGCATTCGTTAAAGTTTTACAAAATATGAAATACATAATAAAACTATAAAATATTTATCCAGCCTTCCTAGCATGCCTTCGTGGTGTAGTGGTGAGCACGCTCGGCGCGTATTCAAGAGGTCCGTGGTTCGAGTCCCAGCGAGGACATTGCTCATTTTTCATTGCTCTAGCTTCGAAAATTGCCTAATGGACAGTGGAGCCCGAACTAAAAAAGGTGGTGATTGATGATTCTCCACCACAGGATTTGGCGATTGTGTCCCCTTTAAAAGTGGGAGTATGAAAGGTATTTCTCCCACCTTCTTAGCATGCTTTTGTGGTGTAGTAGTCAGCACACTTGGCTTCGAGTCCCGGCGAAGTCATAGCTCCTTTTTCATAGCTCCTCCTCTCAAAAAATACTTCATGTCTCTACAAAACAAATTCGAAAATCGGGCTTCTAGTTGCCCATGTTCGGTGAAGGATTACGTTATTTAAAATTTGATGGCTCCAGGTAGCGTCGTTTTATCACAATGCGAGAAACATACATACGCTCATGCAGATTCTTTATTATTTAATTTCTTTAAATCTAATACGAGAATATTTGGTTGCAAAAATTTAAAAAGTGATATGTCGTTTATCGTGAACCGACGCAAAATGCCGTTTCGAGACTAACAGCCCTTCTGGGTTAACGCCTTTCGGGCTAAAAATAATAATCGTAATACTGTTAAAAGTCTTACATACACACACACGCACACACACACACACACACAAAAAAAAGTCCGCCCACTGTAAAGGATTTTTCCAAGATTGTTGGAGAAGATACTAAGGAAGTTTAAAAAAAATTATCATTCAAAAAATGCAAGAAATAACCTTCATCAACGATTTAGCGAGTTATTAAAAAACATTAAGCGACACAACGTTTAAATAATAATGACTCAGTATATTAAAGCACCACATACTTACTTCTGCGGCCTATTAAATTATACGCATTTCTTGCTGAACTTCATTTAATCTTATTTCCTGGAGTTATTCTAATTTAACTAACCTATCTGTCAAGACAAGTTGAAAACGACATGAAAATTGCAAATTTTGAAATTAAATATCACTGTCAATTTTTGTCGTACGGGAGTCAAACTTCATCTATTTTTGCGTTTTCATTGCGAGTATAAAACTTTCCGAGATATAAGTACAGGAAACGAGATACCGCATTAAAAGTTAGACTTCGTTTTTTGCCTAAAACTATATTTTTTTTTTATTTTATGTTGCCCAAACATGAATATTTTCGTCCTTTAAAACACTTCTTTAATTGGAAGTATATGACTACCATCAACGATTGTTAAAATAAAGGCTGGGTAATAACTTTTCAGCCGGATAAGGAGGTGGGTGTATATATGCGTTTGTTACTGCCAATTACAATAAAAAAGGAGGCCCACAACTAGATGTTATAGCAGTCCCATATACAAAATTTCAACGTTCTACGAGATATACGAGACACATATATACATACAAACATAAATGCGTACGTCGTACATTGTACGTATGTAAAGACGTCAAGAAAAAATCCCTTTTGATTCCACTTTAAATCTTTTTTAGAATCAGCTTTGGAAAAAACAGTCCTCTGTTCTGTCTGTACGTACAGACGTCAGGCAAAAAAGTCGTCCTAATATTAAAGGTCAAATGGATATTTTTACGAAATATATGACACCCGAATTTTTTCGCGATTACAATACATCCTTTACTTCGTACAAAGAAGTAAAAATGTACAGTCAGAAGCTACGCTTTAAAACATCCGATTTCTGTCGAAATTTTCGATACCCTTCAGTTACAGCTACAAGGGGAACCTTTAAAAGCGAAAATAACTATTACACTTTCATATTTAATGAATACTAGTTGCAGACGCTTTGTTTAAAGTAGCTGCATCCAAATAATTAAAAAATACCCTGAAATTGCCATCTCAGGTTTAAACCCCAATTACTATTTTCTTAAATTACATCTGAAAATTTTGAATTAGAGCATAATACTTCAAAGCACAGTTTACCACTTGAATTCTTTAAAAATCAAACAATATGTTTCGTTGTCAACGTAACTAAATCTTTATTATTAAATAGCACAAAAAATAAACTGGAAAGTTACTTGAATTTTAAAAGCTCGGCTTTTGCTTCTGCGTGTCTTCTTTTTTAATAAAACAATCTAAAATTATATATACAATGAAAAATTTCAAAATGTTAAATTATTACAATTCGAACGAAATTAAAAAGTTATTACCATTCGAAAACTTTAAAATGAAAAAAAAAGTTATTGAAGAGGTTCTTCGTGTTACTACAAAACTTTATCAAGTGTTCACTAGATTCTATTTCAATACAGAAGATAACGTGCACAGAAAACGGTTAACTGAACTGGTTAGCTTTATTTTATTACTCCGTTTTCCGTACTCTTTAAGTATGCTTCTCCAAATCGGCTTTCAATCAAGAACTAAATTGCTTAAAAACAGTTACTATTAACATAGGCTTTTCACCTAATATTATTATTAACCAAGCGGTTAAAAAATTCTCAGTTCAGCACATCAAAAATCAGCCTCTCGTTTTAGGAGATTATAACAATTATGTTGTCTTTCCATCGATTAGCTAAAATTTACACGCATTTTACAGAAATTTGGCTTTCGAGTCGTTTGCTCTTCTGTCAATAAAATTCTTAGTTCCACACTTAAGGACCCCATTCTGCATATGAACTACAGCGGTATATACAAGATTCCTTGCCAATATGACTTAATTTACATTGGTCAAACTAAGAAAACCTGAAAATTTTGCGCTAAGGAACATGAAGCTTACGTTAGGAAAAATGAAACGTATAAATCTTGTGTTGCCTAACATTGTTGGTCAGAAATCTTGCAATCCTGATTAAAGATCCCAGTTCAGATCTTTCTTTACCCTCAGCTTTTAAGGAAATTATTTCATGGCTGTTCTCATTTTTATCAACAGATGATGCCAGCAACTTGACTTCCTTACTCTGATTCGTATTGCCTTATCTTATCTCATCATTGGCTTCTCTTTCATCATTTGCACTTCTGCAACCGAAAAGATTCTACATTTAAACCTACGAAACAGTCCTGCAGATTTATGAATATTACGTTGATTCTCTAATTTCTCCAATAACTGAAAACGGTGATAGAAACTTTTCAGAGAGCCTTTGGAGAAAATAATTTTCTGCAGTTTAACAGTATACAAATGAAAAAGCTTACCATAAAAATTAGCACAAGAATTCAAGAAAATACTCTTGATTACAGTTTTGTTAGCACTCAGTTTACATTTATCAAACATTGGTGTTACCATGAACACAGTAAGATTGATAATCCTTCACACAGAAGTTGGAATGCTCATGTTGAAAGAAGAAAAATGGAGCTCAGCACAAGCTTCTGCACACCTCTGGTAGGCAAGGAACGGAAATCATATCTACTCCTTTCACTTTTAATATAGCACTTTCAGTTTATTATGGAAGAAAACTTCAAAACTTCTAAGAAATACCAACTGAGTAGCGAATTACCACGTAATGATTTTGTATGTCGAAAACAGAAAGTAATGATGTTTTGCCCAACATTATGATGCTACTGAAGACCTTTCCAATTCCTTCCATTTGAGTAACTGTATGTAGTCCCTTACCTTGAATTTTAGTGCGCAATAATTTTGTATTCAGAAAATCAGATGTTTAGCTGTTTGTCTCAGCAGTGTGCTGCTACCGAACACATTTTCATTTTCTTCCATTTGACCTTTTTTCATGTATTTCCTTATCTTGAATTTTAAAGGTTTGGGGATTTATCTTATACACGCAAAACAGCATTTTTAAGGAAATATATAAATAAAGTTCAGGTATGTCATCTTTTATAATACAGAGCTTTTAGTTATATTTTGATTTTATCGGTAGGTTTAAAGACAACCAGGAAATATATTGTTTAAAGCATTTAGAAAGCAAAGAGCTGAGTTTAAGGATAAATGGCAAACAAATGGAAAGAAATGTCGCCCAGACGGTATAGTGGTTAGAAGAGCTTGCTGCGGTACCGAAGGGCCCGGGTTCGAATCCCAGAGAAGACATGGATGTTTATAAAATGTCTGTGCGGCATTGTAGCACCCTAAATATGCGGCGGTCCGAAAGTTCTCTGGTGGAAGGTAAGAGGGATGGGAAACTTCCGGATTCCCCCCATATCTCCCCAGATGGGGATGTTCTCCCTCAAAAATGGGGTGGAAAATAGAAGTCCAACCTCTCTTTGGAGTAGGCTCTGGAAACCATTCTTCGAAGTAATATGGACACAATAACAACGGAAAGAAATGAAGTGTCCATAGTTTGATAACTTGCAGCTGAAGAAGATGGAAGTCTAGAAAATATCTTATGTCAATAATAGTAAAAGAATAACCATGAAAAGCCACAAAACAGCAAAACTTTCAGAATATTAAATTTTTTTCTCAAAGTTGCAGACTGGAGCATGAATGAGCCGCGCAGTGAAAAAAAATTAAAAAGCTACATTTTTTTAAACTTGTTTCTCACGGATAAGCAAGTTTAGCATGTCCTAAACACATTTAAAGCGTGTGATTCCCGTAACAGCTATACAATCACGTTTTTTAACCCACGTTTTCTTTTCTTAACAGAATTATGATATATTGATTTATACTCGCAGTGTTAAGAGTTCGTTACCACGCTGCGCGTCAAAACTTCAAGGCAATGCAGTCAATTTCTCGATAACACGCTCACTATTTATGACACTAAGAAACCAGCAAACAAGGTCGAACATAACTTTCGTGACATTTTTACTGATTATTTGGGAAAAGGTACTTTGGAGGTTGTCCAAAGCTATTAAACGTCATCCGACAAGATGACGAGTCTTGATCAGTTGGTAAGCCGATGATTCAGAAGCTTATTCTCTGCCTCTTTTATTTTCGCCAATAAAATGCCTTCGGAGACTGATATTAATTAGGCTGGATAGTTCTTCTCAAAGAAAATTTGGCAACATATATAAAACTGATGGAGAGTATTGTCTAAATATGACGGTTTAATCCGCCTTCCAGTGTCTGACTGAATCTTAAACCTGTTATTTTCCCTTTTGTAAGCGTATATTTTAAAGAATTAAAACATTCCTTTCACGTGATCCTACGAAGTGACCTTTAGCATACTGTGTAATTCTTATATCTTGTATTCGATCCTTGTATCCGAAAATCTTGTATTCGATCTAAAAAAAGCGCAAAGTTTTATTTTGAAGAGTTTGTTGATTCCCCAGTGTCGTAATGCCCTTGACACAGTAATGTCTCCAAGACAAAAAATGCCTGATACACTATCGTCGGTACAGATAGCTAAGATAAAGTGAATAACTTTAAAAAACTTAGATAAAGTTAATAACTTAAAAAAGTTACATAATTTTCAAGCCTGCATTGTTTTACATTGTCCTATGAAAGCATTAATTGATTTAATTTATACCACTGATTACATAGGTTCAAAAGAAACTTAATCTTTTAATCTAGTACATGTGCAAACTGATAACACCGAGGATCCAATTAAGTAAAACGGCCTGTTATGGACAATGGATTATAGTGCTCGATTTAGGATTGAGAAACAGGCTAGCTGTGCGAAGGTTGTTTTAATTTTCGGAATATTCAAAGTACATCCGAGTGAATTTTTCTTAAAAGTCCCTCAAGAAAGTTTTACTCCACAAGCAGATAACTTCTGGGCATTTTGATATAACTAACTATTGGCAAGGATTTAAAATGACATTATTAGCCCGAAGGGGCTTTAGCCCAGAAAAGCTATTAGTCTCGAAACGGCATTTTGTGTCGAATCACTAAAAGCATTGAATCACTTTGCAGATTGTTGCCACCAAATATTATCGCCCAGTAAAACGTAGAAATTCAAGTAGAAAATCGAGTAATAAAAATCAACTAAAACTTTTTTAACAATATTTCTATATTCCTCATTGCGTGAAATTGCATTTTGCAGGTGCAAATAAAAAAAAACTTCATAATATTATGACATGATCTGCTATCACTATTATTATTTCTGATATCTTTCTTTTCCTTTTTGTAATTCTCGCAGACAGTTTTGTTTAAAGCTAATGGCTTACGACAGTATTTTATTTAGTTGGGGGGGGGGATTTCTGTTGACATCAATAATCAAATATTTAACTTTTTGTTTTTCCGATTTTGGAATATATTTTCACATTTATCAAAAATGAACTAATTCCAAGGTAAATGCTAGAGCAACAAACAAAACAAAACAAAAATGTAATATGGGTAAATATGAAGGACTAAATTTTGAATACTAAACCGAATCTTCTTTCACAGTTGTGAGAGTGCAAATCGCGAAATTCAAATATGTGCGCCTGTATGAGAACAACAGAGAAAGGTTCGAAAATGTTCTGATTGAAAATGAATCTATCTGTTGACTGAAAAATCATAAGCCTTCATAATTTTACCTTCCACAAATTCTATCATTCTCTTAAACTAAGTTCATTTTACTCTTTGGCTTCCCGTGTAGGCTCACCAGCGGCCGCACAGCTATCCAATTCGTCTGGATGCGAGGTTCGAATCCAGAGGAATTGGATGGCTGTACGGGCGCTTTTGTGATTTGTGTAACGTGTATACGAGTCAGTTGTCTTAGAAAGTCCTCCACGAAGGCATCCATCTCCTTAAGCAGGTAGCCCTCCAGTGCTTTGCCACAATCAAGTAAATCAAACCAATCGTTTCCTGTTCACTCAATATTTTTCTTCCATTCTGTTTAATCTTCAAATCTACAGTTCTTCAAATTTACCCATATTACTTTGTTAGTATTCCGTGATTTATTATCCTCACATTATTTACTTTATGAAAAAATTCTGATCGTTCGGAATATGTACATTGCATGTTAAAATATTAAAGCTTTCTCATAAAATGCTAATTTCTGTTAAATCACCGATTAATAGCAGAGAATATAACATTAAATATTGCGTGATTTTATCTCCCACCCCCCAAAAAAAACCCTTTTTCAAAGCTGGTTATATATTATATTTTATCACTGTTTTCTCTTTCAGTAGAAATAATTGTACAGCCGAGCTTTAGAAGAAACTCGCGCATTTTTCGCACCTCAGAGTTCAGTTAGTATTAGAATGGATGTATTAGGTTACGGAAGGACGAACTACGGCTACCTGAATATGTGATACATGTTTTTTAGAAGGATTTTTGTAAGGAAAACTGACCCTCTATTCATTTAACATATGGCCAAAACTACAAAAACACCTATGCGACCTACTCTCTCGCCAAGAAGTGAACTCAAGTCAAACCACCAGTGTTAAGCGGTCAAAATTACACATTTAATTAGTAAAAATGATACAAAATGCTCAAAAAATATGCTTAATAATATCCTAAATTCGATCTCTAAATCAAGAAAAATAGAACTAATAAAGTGTTCTTTGATTTACAGTTTTCCTGTCTCATTTCACCACGAAATTCCCTCACTGCAGAATATGTAGATCTGAGTGGAAAGCAATTTTACTATAAAGTTAGAACAAATTAGGAATACCAGCGTGTGAGAATGTTGGCTTTCTAGGTCGCTGGGCTTACCTGCAGTGTAAAGTTTTGCTTTCCGCTGGAGACACCGACGTTGATCTTGAATTATTTAGGATAGTGAAAGGCTAGCTTTGTGTTTGGTAAGTTGTACATTTGAATCTGTGTCGCGGTTTAGTAGTCTTTGATAATAAATAGATTAAATTGCTTGAATTCGTAGTAGTTTGAAAGAAATCTGTGTTTCGCGAAGTCTAGGCGACTATTAATCTTGCGTTTTACATTTTAATTCAATTCCCACAAATCCGGAAGCAGAATAAATTTATTCTATGTCCACACATTATTATTTTAATTTATTTTAATAAGTTATTTTATTTCTGTGTCTTTTTTTACTCAGAATTAGAAATTCTTCTCGTAGAAACTCACTAGTTGAATATATGGGACACCTTAATTGAACTGCAAATGAGTTATCTAAAGGAACTCGGAACCCGAGATAGTTTCAGTTGTCAGCAGAATTTACTTTTAGAATTTTCAGTTGTATGCAACAGAAAATTCCAAAAATAAAATCGGTTTTTTCTAAATAAATGTCTTATTTCTTCCATTTGTCTTCGACCACCCCTCCAGAAATGTATTTCTAATAAAATTGTCTACCATGAAAGGAATGTAAACAACCTAAATCTAGAAAGACTAAAGAAATTTAATATAATTCATAATTTTGTGAGAAAAGCTAAAATTTTCTCTTTAAGAAGAAATTTATTAAAATCTCCGACTGATAAAAGTTCTATTAGAAATTTCATATTACAACTACACCAACAAAAATGACAATTGAATTATGTACAACTTCAAAAGGAAAGCAAATCTTATTCAAAACGAACAAATTTGATTGTGCAAACCAACAAAAGAAAGCAGGAAGGAATAAAAGCTATATTTATGATCAGAGCAACAAGTGTTTTTCTCAACCCAGACGTTCAGTCACGACATTCAAGTAAATTTGAGTTCCATAGACGAAGAACAGGCGTAAAATGGAAAATGGAATTGAAAAGAAACAGATTAAAAAAAATGATAACAGTAAACCGAAAGTTTATTTGAATGGAAATCAAAACTATAGAAGAAGCCTTTCACAGCTTTGAAGAAAAGTAAATAGATAAATAAAATGAAAAATTGATAAAAAGTTGCCATTATCAATTACAACAATTTATTTATTCTAAGTGGCAAATTTAGCAATCTACTTTATTCATTCGAAAAAAAAAAAAAAAGATCGCAATTTCTACTTTAAATTTTTACAAATCTATTGTATTAAGAAAGAGAAGAAAAGAACTATTATTAAGAAAGTTTTCAAAAAAGAAAAGCGATATTGATTTAAATACTATAAACAGGTTATTGGAGATTATTGAAGACGCCAAGGCAACAAGAATAACCGTAACATTTGCACATTTGCGGGAGTAGTTTCGAAAGTTTAAATATAGAACCTTCTTCTACATTAATTATTTATTTTAATTAATTTGTAGTAATTTTAATTATCATCGAAATTATAATAAACGGAGCACAGAAATTTTCGCACCGAATTATCTTTGATTTATTGAAAGATATACCAAATTTTCATATTTTATAAAATAAATGAAAAATTAAATATTTAAATAAATACGCATGTAGAAAATATAAGGAATCAAAGCAAACATTTGATAAATAATGTTATTTCGCTTAACAAAAACACAAAATTGACTGTGATTGCTCATGATACTTACAAAAGTCCTGAAACGATTTTGCGACAGCCAAATATCACTTTTCCTTTAGTGTACTTGTTAGCTTCTTAGGAGAAGGCTGAAAATCTGAAGTCTTAAGACTTAAAGTACCACCAACATGTCTACTCAGAATTATGAAATAAGCAGACTACTTTATTCTTACAACAGTCCGTTTTTAAAAAAAATCGGAAACCGCATTAACGTCCTTGGAGAAGAATTCATCCTCAACGACTCAAAAAGTGGCTCGCCAGCAGCTGGGCTGTAAAATCCCTAAAAACTGATTGTTCGACCCGAGTTCAAATCCCAGCGAATCGATTGGTTGAATGGGAGTTGCTAGATTTTCACCAAGATTCCATTAAAAAGTCCTCAGCGAAGATACCTCTTCCCTTAGGCCAGTGCTCCGCAACCGGTGTGCCGCGGCACACTGGTGTGCCATGAGTAGGATATAGGTGTGCCGCAATCAAATACATGTATTTGACATTTTGCAATTTTTTATCATGTATTTAATACACAATGACAATTTTTTTCCCTTAATAATGTCTATTTTAAATGTTTTTATATATTTCACTGTTGTGTGGTTGTGTGTGTGATTGTAAGTGTGTCAGCATTTGAATTTTTTCGGCACTTCCTTGATAACTCGGAACTCAAAAATATATAACTTTTTTTAAACATAAATTTAAACGAAATATATTGGTTTCAGACTATTTTAATTAAAAATAATATCTCTAAAACTGCTTTTTTAAAAATTTGAAATAAACCAATCAAATTGAAGAATATTTGTTTTTTAATTTTTTTTAAATTTCGATTATTACGATAATTATTATGATTGCATATAAATAAATATGTTACGGTTTTATAATGTATATTTTTCAAATTAAAAACAAAAATTTATTGCAAATTTTGTGTATAAATCAATACATATATACATTAGCTTTTGGTGTGCCACGAAATTCCAGAAAGATTTTTTGTGCGTCGCAGGTGAGAAAAGGTTATCGGGGAAAACAGGAATAGCCGACGCTGCTCCAAAACTAGTTTTTAGTCCAGAAGGGCTATTAGTTTCGGAACAGCATTTTGTGTCAGTTCACTATAAACGGTGAATCACGTTTTAAATTGTTGCCAACATATATTAACACCCTGTATTATATTTAAGAAATTAAGTAATGAAGAATCTGCACGAATGTATGTATGTTTCTCGCATCGTGAAAAAAGCGACGGTAACCAGAGCCATCCAATTTTGAATAACGTAATCCTCCACCCGAACATGGGCCCCTGGAAGCCCGAATTTTGAATTTCGAATTTGTTTTATTATCTATTTCCTATTTTGTAAAACTTTAACGAAATTTTGATTAACAAAGTCAACTATTTCAAAGCGAGCAATGGCAACACTGTACGTAAAAAAATATTTTTATCTCTAGCGTAAGAGACTGTATATCGGAAATTCTAAAGATATGCTGTTTTTAAATATTTTGCGATACTGCTGCTGAATTGAATTTTATGTGGTTTAAGAGTAAAGAACACGATATTTAATAAATAAAGTTAACACACAAAACGTTAAAAAAAACGCCCTTTTGGACGTAATACAAAATCCGGAAGCTTCCACATCCCCCCTTTCCCATAGCGGAGCGAACTGAAAAATCTGAACTTCACGAACAGCGAAGCTAGACGGCATATGGAACCAACTCTGTTACTTCACATAAACCCCAGTGTGTATGGCCCTTAAGAGATCCTGCGTACTTAAACAGATTTTTGGTGCCTCACATATATTTACGCCAGTTTTTCACTACCCCTTCTCTCTCGGTTTTGGTTCAGATGCACCGTTGTAAACCTGGCAATGAGAAATTTTAAAGTGTCCCGTTTCTAAAGTCCCTAAGTACCGTTTTGTGGTGTCCCCATTCCTTGATCCTCTAATGAATCGGGCTTATTTAGCTTAACGGTTAATGCAACTCTATTTAAAATGCTTTACCCGTTATCTGAATAACTCAAACCCATCTTCTAAAAAATTTCAAATATGAATCTAAAAACCTCACATTCATATTTCTAAGAATTCAGGAAACGACTGTGATAGATAAGAAATTCTATGAGGTTATTTGAGAATATTCTATCCTAAACCATAATTCAGACTTTTTTTAAATCTCTGTATACCTCGAGGATGTTGCTAGATACATGGCATACATTTGATTCTCATCAAGTATTTCTATGTCTGCAGTCGCTTTTCAAATGAAATATAGACTTATTCATTAGCTTCACATCATTCATATTCTCCAGCTAACTACCTCATTCTCAGAGCCGATGCAACCCGTACGACAGGAGGCACTTAACGGCAGAATTTAGGAGTAGCAAAGCTTACATCAGGCTTGGTGATTTCTATACTAGCATTTACCAATATGTGTTCCGCATATAGGCATGGACAAACTATTAAGGAATATAAATACGTGCAAAGGGCATCAAGAAAAGGGGGTATTATCAAATGATCTTTGGGTAATCAGGAAAAGAGGCATAAAAAAATTTCCCATTCCCGGTTTTACCATGAAATGTATGGCGCAGCTAAACCGAAACCGATAGAGAGAAGGAATAAAGAAAAAGATTTGTGGAGGCATCAAAATATTTTAAGTTCTTTTAAGGCGTCTAAAGGTCTTAATCCGACCTTACTCGCGGATAAAAGTAATCCTCGAAGCACTAGATTTCCAAAAAAGAGAAAAAGTAAAAATTAAAAAAAAAATAAATTCTGAAAGCTTTCAGGTTTTAGGTTACGCCCAAAGGGGCATTTTTTAACGTTTTGTGTGCTACCTTTATTTATTAAATATCATATTCTTCTCACTCACACCATAGAATTCAATTCAACAGCAATATCGCATAAGCATATCTTTAGAATTTCCGATACACAGTCTCCTGAGCTGGAGATAAAAAAACATTTTTTTTTTCGTACAGTACTGCCATTGCTCGCTTTGAAATCGCTGAGTGTGTTAATCAAAAATTCTTAAAGTGTTACAAAATTTAAAGTCGATAATAAAACAAGTTTCAAATTCCAAATTCGGGCTTCCAGATGCCCATATTCGGCGAAAGATTACATTATTCAAAATTCGATGGCTCTAGGTACCGCTGTTTTATCACAATGCGAGAAACATACATACATTTATGCAGATTCTTTAAATATAACACAGCGCTCCAATATTTGGTGGCAACAATTTGAAAAGTGAACCTACATTTATAGTGAACCAACGCAAAATGTCAAAACGAAATTAATAGCCCTTCTGTGTTAATGCCCTTTGGGCTAAAAATTCAAATTAACGGCGTTTATCTCTCTATAGCTGAAAATCTCAGAGTTTGGAATTAACAAAACACGGCAGTCTTCAATCACCTTTTTCTTTACCGGTTAATCTGTCAGGACTGAGTATTCGGTGCGTGTTCTTTGCAGACATTGTGAAATATTTACCAGGGTGTTTCTTCTCAAGTTTTCAGTCTTGAACTGGAACAGGGAGCGGAAGGTACGCTATGTTCTGAGGTAACTGCTAAGCTGGAGAATAACTGCACGTGAAAGGGATTTGAAATCCTCTTTTATTCAATCACTATTAAATACAAACCTCCCAATTCGGGAGAGATACAGAAAGTAAAAGACCACACTTGGGTCGAACTTAACAATCAAATAAACTTAAATAAATTTAAATGTAACTTAAATCAAACTTTGCTTCGCAGAGCAATTCGCGGAGATTGGCCTCTATCTAAAAGGGTGCGTAGCAAGATATACTAAATACTACCGCACTTTAATTTATTTTACAATGCAATCACGTAGTAAGCACTATGGCTTATAAATTTAAACTGCTAGCTGGTCAGGCGAACGTTGAGCAGCGTGACCGTGATCTGAGGCAAAGCTCTCACACACCGAGAGGTTTCTACCTCTGGCTTAAATAGTGCTTGGCTGAACTTCAAAAATTAGCATAAGCTAAAAACGCGCGCTTCTTCTGACAGGAAGTTGAAGCAGAGAGGAGATAGAAAAGATTTAAATTAAAATAAACTTGGTTAGTTTAACTAAAACCTTACATACTTCCCGCCAGAATTGCGATAGTTAAACTACTTTGGTCCAAACGGACCATGTTGAAAACTAGCAATTCTAAATAGTCGAAAATTTCACTGTTCTAAACTTAGGCCAACTCTTACAAGGCAATATATGTTTGTGTAAAATACAGACGAAATTTTCTGGAACAACAATCTTCAACATTTTTTTTTTCAAGTCTTATTCTTCAAACAGTCTTACTCCTTCCAGCAAAATCTGGAAGGAAAACAACTTTAGTATGACATAATAACAGAATAATTCTAAGTGGTACAAATCCTTTTTTTTTTTTTCTGTGTAATTTTGCACACACACATTATCATTCAAGCACAATTAAATTCTTCCCCCGTATGCTCTCTCACCGGTGTTGGATGTAAAGCAAACCGCCATTGCGGGTTTTTATGTGTTCGGGGGTGTTCAACTCTTCCACCTACAATCGACTAACATTAGTTAGAACTTGACATACGAGACCTGAAAAAAACGCCCTATAACCAGCTAATCCTAAGGTTCTCACTAGCTTTATGTCTAACACTTTAAGTGTATTTGGTGGAGAGCCTAATTAACACTTGCATTCTAAAATAGTGAATCTTTAACTTTTCATGCATACAAATTCGCAGTTTGCACACAACATTCACATTAATATTGCACTTAACGTGCATTGCTAGCATAATATTATTTGTTACATTTCATAACACATTAACAATTTCACAGCAATCCTGAAATGCAAATAGAAGTTAAATTTCTAAGCTTACAGAAATATAGGTTAAATTTCTAAGCTTACAGCAAGTGCTTCCTATTCCTTTCTCAAGGTACTTTCTTGAAATATCAAATTACATTGAATTAATAGTCTACAGACTAAATCGTGTTTTTCAATTTTCCGAATTTTCATTCTAGACATTTTACAAGTCTTTAGACAAAGCGTCGTACAAAATCATTTAGTTAACATATTCTTTTCAGCAATTCATTGCTTTTACAGAATTAATCTATTTACAAAATTAAGTAATTTTAAATCTTTAAGAATTACAATTTCTTTTAACAAAACATTTTACTTTCCATATGAGAACTTATCGCTCACTTGGCGTAAAAGTCAACCTCGCTTGAGGTAAAATCAGTCCTGCAACTTGCAGTATACTCAAAAATTAACTAAACTTTTGAATACGAAATTGTACTTATCTTATTATGATCGTCCATCCTTTTCTTGGCCCAATCTTTAAAACTTGAGTAAGTTGTGGCCTGGTTCAGTTTCCTCGTTTTTCGTTGTTCTTTCGGAGCCTGCTCGTCTCTTTTTCTTTTGAAATTCCGTCGTTGTATCCTCGGCAATTTCCTTTGTAGAGGAGGTTGCTCCGCTGGACGTTTGGTGGACTGGGCCCTTCTCTCCTGGGCCCTTGCTCGTTGCTTGTCCTGGTTCCTGCTGTATTCGGGAAGTTGATTCTCAGGCTGCAATCGACGTTTCTTGCTTCTCAGGCACCTGTCCGATGATTCCACAGTTCTTTTGGATACATTGGGCTTCCCTTGCCCATTCTGCTTTCTTCTCTTGGTGCGCTCGTAATTCCGTTCGTAGATTTGTTCACCTGCATCGTGAGACTTTCTTTTGAAACCACCTTTTTGGTTCTTATTTCTTTGTTGGGGGGGAGCTTTCTTCTTCTGACATTTCGATGCCGTTGTAGCTGGTTCCTGCTGTTTTTGCTGACGTATATCTTCCTGGCTAGTCGATTGCCTCGGATCCTGAAACGAATCTTTAAATACAGCCATTTTGCTGCGATTATAGAACGGTTTTATTTGGTCCACATTCGCTTTGAGCGTTTGACCATCATTTCTTTTTAATATAACCACTGCCCCCGTAATTTGTTCAATTGTGAACGGGCCTTCAAAACGCGGAAAAAATTTCCCCACCTTTTCCTCTGGGGCATTTGACAAGTTGTGTTTAATCTTCAACACTTCATCTCCCACATTGTACTTGACCTCTCTTCTTTTTAGGTCATAGTACAATTTCTGTTTTCTTTGGGCCATTTCTATATTTTCCGTCGCTTCCCGTATTAACTTTTGTATATCACTCATTTTAAATTCTTCTGCCCTTTCCTGTACAAAGAACAGTTTATCTAGGGGGGTCAAGATCTTTCTTCCTAAGAAGAGTTCAGCGGGTGTTTTTTGTGTAGTATCGTGTTTGGCGGTCCTAAGGGCAAATGCAAATTCATTTATATGGCTATCCCAGGTAGAGTGATAGTTTTTCACATAACTACGAATTATTTTCACTACATTTCTATTCACCCGTTCCGCTATGTTTGACTGCGGACGATACGGGACCATCTTTAGATGACGTATGCCCAGTTTTGCACACATTTCCTCAAACATTTTACTAACAAACTGAGGACCATTGTCTGAAATAACTTTTAGGGGCGCCCCGTATTTTAAAATATACTTATTTAGAATTGAATCTACTACAATTTTTGCAGACGCGCGTTTTAACGGAATTAACTCTAACCATTTGCTAAAATGATCCACTATAACTAAAAGATATCGGCTTTTATTAACTTTACTTCGAGGGTAAGGTCCAAGTAAATCGATGCCTATTATTTGATTTGGGAATTCTGATTTAATACTATTTAGGAACCCGGCCGGGCGGAAATTAACATAATTATTTAATTGACATGTTGGGCACGACTGGACATACGCCCTAGTAAACTTTTGCAGTTCTGGAAAGAAAACTGCCTCGCGAACTCTCTGAACAGTTTTTCTTATACCTAAATGAGCCGAAATGGCACAATCATGCAACTCTTCTAATACATTCAACCTCATGCTAGCTGGGATAACCGGTCTATATTCATGATTCTCATTAGTAGCTTTCGTATAGAATAACAGTCCGTCAATTAATTCGTAATTTTCGGCCCTATTTCTTATCGGCACAATATCCGGATGATTGAAATTCTCAGGGTCGGCCAAATAATTGTATATATTTTTGAACTCCGGATCTTTTTTGAGTTCGGCTATTACTGTTTCACGAGAATCTAATACTTTGGATGTTAACATGGCTATCTTAATTACACTTCCATTTTCATCTAAGTTAATTCTGCTTAAAGCATCTGCCACAACATTTTCTTTTCCCGGCGTATGTTTAATTATTAGGTTATATTCCTGTAATTTGAGAGCCCACCTTATTAATCTGGGTGATAAATTTTTTCCAGAATAGAGTCTAGTGACCGCCGCGTGGTCGGTATATACAGTTACTGGAGAACTTCCAAAGAACACACGAAATTTCTGTACTGATGCTAACACTGCGAGAGTTTCTCTCTCTGTTGCGGAATAGTTTCTTTGGGTTTCATTTAATGTTCGGCTGAAAAAAGCCACGGGCTGACCATTTTGGGAAAGCACTGCACCAATCGCGAAATCTGAAGCGTCCGCTGAAATCTCTAATCCCTTATCCCCTTCTGGAAATTTTAAGACGGGAGCTTGAGTCAATGCGTCTTTCAATTTTTGAAACGCCAAGTTGGCTTCTGCTGACCACGAAAACCTAGCTTTTTTTCTTTTCAACTTTAGCAGTGGCTCAGCTATTTTTGCAAAGTCTTTAATGAAAGCCCGGTAATATGAACACATCCCGAGAAACGACGATAATTTCTTCGCTGTTTTAGGAACAGGATAATTTCTAATGGCTACTATTTTTGACTGATCCGTTTCGATTCCCTTTTGGGAAATTTTAAATCCTAAATAACGTAACTCTTTTGCGGCAAATTTACATTTAGACGCATTTATCTTTAAACCAGCTTCGTTTAACAATGAAAATACTTTTCTTAAATCTTGTAAGTGTTGTTCTAGAGTACTACTCGTAATTATAATATCGTCTAAATATATGAAAGTGCTTTTACCAAGGACTGGTCTTAAGACGATGTCCATACATCTTTGGAACGTTGCCGGCGCGCCGGATAATCCGAACGGCATTCTAAGAAATGCGTACGTACCAGATTTCGTTATGAACGCGGTTTTGTGTACGTCCTCGGGTTTTACCCCAATCTGAAAATAGCCACTCGTGAGATCTAATGTAGTCATGTATTTTGTAGACGAAATATTTCGAATAATTTCTTCAATTATCGGCAACGGATATACAGGATATTTTGTAACTGAATTTAACTTGCGATAATCTATAGCAAAACGCCACCGCTTCGGGTGCGTAATCGGGTAATCATTATTTTTCTTACACAGGACAACGGGGCTAGCATAACTGCTAGAAATTGGCGTGATGATTTTATTCTTTAACATCTCTTTAATATGATGTTCAATTATTTCCTCTTTTGTCCTATCATATCTATATGGCTTTTGCCTAACTGGCTGAGCGTCCCCCGTGTCAATGTCGTGGTTCACCACCTGCGTAAAGCCTGGTACATCACTAAATAAATTCGCAAAGTGACTTACCAGACCTTGGATTTTCTCTTTTTCCTCTGCTTGTAAATGTTCCAAGTCCAGCTGCGGGGGCTTATCATTCTTCGCTTCAATTGGCTTCATATTTAATGTTAGTTCTCCCCCCTTGAAATCAATTTTTGCTTCTGCCAAACTAAAAAAGTCCACACCTAGAATAATACAAGTCTGCAGGTTACGCACAATATAAAACAGGATTCTTACCTGTTCGTTGTTGATACGCACGAACAATGGTACTTTTCCTAAACAGCTACATTTTTCTCCTTGGGCCGCTATGACATCCGTGTCTCTTGCACTAAAAATTCTGTAACGTCGAAAGTGCTTCTTAAAGAATCTTTCCGATACGAAGCTGCTTTGGGCTCCTGTATCCAAGAGGGCTGTCGCCGGTATGTTGTTGATTAGAACTTCAATCTTCGGCAAACTCAAATTCTTAACGACCACGGTGTTTAAATTGATTTTGGAAGGGTTTTGCGCTGCTTCGGACTTCTTCACCTTCCTCGAAGAAATCCCTCTTAGTTTAAATTCTTTTTCTTCTGGTTGCCCTCGGAATCTTTGCTTGTTCTTCTATTAAATTCCCTTCGTTCGCCGCTCGCTTTAGGAGACACATCTTTCTTCGGCCATTGCTTCGCCTTATTCCCGTAACTTTGATTTTGCTTTTGCTGCGGTCTTGGCGAACTCCACTGACTTCTTCGCTCAAATTGGCGTCGTCGTTCGTTGTCGGCTGTTCTTCGGCTTTCAAATTGTACCGCGAGCTCAAATAATCTGTCTAATGTTGTTGGATTTCTTAGTTCGATGAAATCTTGAACTTGGGGCAGTAGCCTAGGAAGTATAACTTGAATAATTTCAGGATCCGGGCGACTTCCATACAAAAGCTTGAAAACTTGAATTTTCCTCAAAATAAAATTAGACAAATCTTCTATTCTTTCTTGGTATCGGCTAAACAGTTCAGCTTCCAATCTGGCTCGATCTCGCACCACGGGAAATGCTTTCACTAGAGAATTCTTGAAATTTTCATACGTGTATGTGGGGCTTCCTGGTTCCCCCAAGAGATTCTTTCCGATGCACTTGAACCAACTTAGCGCTTGGCCCTTCAAAGCGCTGGTAGCAAGAGCGACTTTCTGAAATTCGTGGACTGGATATAGCATGAAGTGGGAGTCTAGCTTTTCCAGGAAATTGATTACGGCTGTCTTGCCGTCAAAACTTGCCGCTGGCTTCATGGCTGCTCGCATGGTTTGTACGATGTAGCCGAATCCTTCTATGCCAGGAGGTGCTATCTCAGGATTCTGGACAGGTACAGCAGGTGTCTCAGGTTCGTCTTCTTGTTGTTGAGGCCATCCTCTTCTTTCTGTGCGGGCGCCATTATCAGGACTTAGCATTCTGTGTGTATTCTTTGAGAACATGGTAAATTCTGTAAAGGGTTCTTATCCTTACGTTCTAAGTCCTGAACTGGAACAGGGAGCGGAAGGTACGCTATGTTCTGATGTAACTGCTGGGCTGGAGAATAACTGCACGTGAAGGGATTTGAAATCCTCTTTTATTCAATCACTATTAAATACAAACCTCCCAATTCGGGAGAGATACAGAAAGTAAAAGACCACACTTGGGTCGAACTTAACAATCAAATAAACTTAAATAAATTTAAATGTAACTTAAATCAAACTTTGCCTCGCAGAGCAATTCGCGGAGATTGGCCTCTATCTAAAAGGGTGCGTAGCAAGATATACTAAATACTACCGCACTTTAATTTATTTTACAATGCAATCACGTAGTAAGCACTATGGCTTATAAATTTAAACTGCTAGCTGGTCAGGCGAACGTTGAGCAGCGTGACCGTGTGGTCTGAGGCAAAGCTCTCACACACCGAGAGGTTTCTACCTCTGGCTTAAATAGTGCTTGGCTGCACTTCAAAAATTAGCATAAGCTGAAAACGCGCGCTTCTTCTGACAGGAAGTTGAAGCAGAGAGGAGATAGAAAAGATTTAAATTAAAATAAACTTGGTTAGTTTAACTAAAACCTTACAAATCCTACTTGCAAACTTCCCACTCTAGTCTAAGCAATAAAAAAGGAATTTAAAGCACTATGATTACACTGTTTCTTACCAGCATAAATATAAACACAGAATAGTTATGCAAGAATTCGCAGGTTCATTGATAACAAAAAAATGTGAGTATCGACACGTATTTAATTTTTAGTTAATAAAGTAAAGTTTATTCAAACTCCAATGGCTTTGAATTATTAAAATCAAATATGAAATTTCTTCCATTTAATTAATTTATTTAATACCAATGTAAAATTAAATGATTTTTAATGAACTGGTAGTGTCATTAGGTTAATCGAGGCAGGAGACGTTAAAAATGCACAATGTCCTCGAATGGATTCGAACACCGGATCTCCCGACTGCTAGCTGGATTTGCTATCCAGTTACACTAACGAAGGCACGCGGTTGCGAGGAAGAAAATACCTTATGTACTCTCTTTTTAAAGGGCAAATGGTAATGACGGGACCCCATTGCCAAACCATTGTGGTGGTGAATTATCGTCCAGTTCAGGTACCACTTGTAGAGTTAATAGGTTATTTGAAGAAGGAGACGTACAAAACATGCAGTGCCCTCGCTGGGATTCGAACCTCGGATCTTCGGATTGCTAGCCGGACGTGCTATTTACTTATATCACGAGGGCACGCGGTAAAGAGAGAGAAAATACCTTATTAACTGCATTTTAAAATGATAAGTATATTCGTAGCAACATGTGATAAGATAAGTTACTTACAAAAGAGACATGAGTGTTAAGCAGAATATTTTAACTTTTAATAACAATAGAATTTAAGAGAAAAAGTCTGAAAAACTCTGCTCTATACTATTTTAAGCACGCACCGTAAATAAAATGAGAACATAAACCATTAGTGTTCTCGAAAAGAGTATTTTTGATTGAAATTCATGGTCGACAATAAATTTCATTACGCTCATCACTGCAGATACATAAGTGCTCATAAGAAATCTGCGTGCAGTCACCAACCTGTTTAGTTTAAATATTTATAAAACGCTCCCCTAACGTGGTTGAGGCTCGAGGTACGTAGAAGCTTGTTCTTGACAACAAGATATCCTGGTTCTCTAATTTTTTGTCTAGTCTTAAGAAGCTATTTTGAAATGTAGCTAATGCCTTGGATACTTCTTACTGATTCTAATTAAATACATTGAAGGTTATATCTTAGTTTTTGTTGCCCTTTGTTAACGAATTCCTATCCTGCATGTTCTTATATAAGCTTAAACATTTTAACTAAGACCGAATCTCGCATTTTATATATAACTTTTCAATGAACCGTGAGATTTTACTTTCTAGTGATTATGCTCTAATTTTCCAGCAAGTGTATGTTTAAAAATATCCTACATCTGTACAGTCATTAGGTTATTTCGAAGTAGGAGACATGAAAAATGAGCAAAACCTTCGCCCTGACTCGAACCATGGACGTCTCGAATATGAGCCGAGCATGCTGACCACTACACTACGAAGGCATGCGAAGAAGGCGGAAGAAATACCTTATATACTCCCCCTTTTAAAGGGCGACTGGGGATTAGGGGACTCAATCGCCAAATCCCAGTGGTGGAGAATCGTCATCCACCATCTTTTTTAGTTCAGGCGCCACTTGTAGAGGCATTAGGTTATTTCGAAGCAGGAGCCATGAAAAATGAGCAACGCCTTCGTCGGGACTCGAACCACAGACCTCTCGAATACACGCCGAGTGCGCTGACCACTACACCACGAAGGCATGCCGAGAAGGCGGAAGAAATACCTTATAAACTTATCAAGATACAGAAAGGCCAGATCAAACAGTTCTTATTTCAAAGAACTGTAGCAAAAAATTCTTTGTTTGCCAGGGTCTGATTATCACCTAAGCCACAAGTTCCAGGCCTAGAAGCCAAAGTTTTAGGCAGTTTTAAAATCATCTTATAGCAGCTCATAGTCTTATTTCTACCTCAAGAAAGTTAATTTAGCATTAGCCTCCTGAAAGAGTTCTGTACCTAGGTTCCTAGACTGTCTAAATCCTCTGTTGATTACTATTTGTTTAATGTTAATGTCCAACAACTAAAGAACCATTTTAGTTATGTAAAGATATAGCCAAAATAACCATACTTCATATGAGTCCCAAAAGAAGAAAATTCTCAAAAAAAATTCTAAAATAAAATCTAAGAAAATTCTATTATATTACTTCGTTTTTTATTAAGAAATTAACCCAATTTTCTACGTCATTTCTCAAAGCCATTAATCCTTCTCCCCTACCAGAAGTTCAGAGCTCGCACGAATTAGCCTGTTAAGTATTATTACAGATTTCAATATTCACACAGGGTCGATTCTTCTTTTCAGTGGTGATTTTGGTCTGTGAATCATTATTTTAAGTTATTATGAGAAACCACTCGACGATTAGCTGCTTTAGAAGTGCACTTGCATAAAGTATACTACGGAAAAAAAAAAGGGGGAGTAGCTCTATATCTTTTGTTCAGCTGGGCCGACTGACAAAATTCAAATTGCGTTTTTCATGACTCGAAAGCGTGACGTACGATATATATTAGATTTATATATAGCATTGTTCTAACATACGCATTTTGAAACAAAATCGGACTTTTTCTGAAATAACATAACAATTTTTTTTCGTATTTCGATTCTACGACTCAAATTATGCCTAGATATTAAATTTTGTAATTTTTGGTGAGAAATTTACGGAGAAATTTAAAAATTTATCTTGGCGAATTTTTTTCAGTTGCTTGGCGGACTTCTTAATTTATCCCAACCTACTTTCCTTTCCTTTTTTTCCTTGTAAACGACCGAAAAAAAAGTCATCGTTCATACTTTCAGATAATTTTAACAAAGTGCGTAAACCACATTTTCGTTATTATCGCTTGTAATAATTACACCAAAATGTAAATTTACGTATATCTTAGGAAATTTTTAATAAAAAAACTTTAATTTTTTGTTGATATGCTTAGAAATACATCTACTTTAAGGTGATGGCCAAAATTTGATAGGTTATAATAAAAAAAAATTCGTAAAATTTATAAAAATTATTTAAAAATACAAATTTTAAAAATAACATAAAAAAGTGCGAATTTTATTTGGAATGAACCTAAATTTTGAAATGGGAAAGGAATAATCAAATAAGTTTAATTAAAAAAAGAGATATTAATAAATATATACCAAATTCAATTAACATGGAGGAGCTAAAATTTTGAGAGCTAATTTTTTAAAAACTACTCGTGCGATTTTTACAAAAGTTGGCAGTTTGGCATACCTTGAGTTGTAGAATCGAATTATCGAAAAAAATTGACATGTCATTTCAGAAAAAGTTCGATTTTCTGTCAAAACACCTATATTAGAACAATGCTATATATAAATCTAATACATATACGCTTTCGGGACATGAAAAACGCAAGTTGAATTTCGTCAATCGGCCCAGTAGAACGCGAGATATAGAACTGTTCTTCCCTCTTTCTTTCTTCCCTCCCCTTTCTTTCTCCCCCCCCCGCGCAATGTACATTCTGTAGGCTAACAACTAACTGAATTGGTTCCAGCGTAAACAGACAGCTTCAATTACTCTATGCATTACTTCTGTACCAATTTTACATGGAGATGTCTGCATGATTGTCTGCAGTGATCGCAGACAACTGAAAGTTATAGTCAACTCATACTGTAATGAATTCATTGCTTTTTCGCGCAGTGTAATTACTGCCACATTTAAACACCATGGTTCCACTTCAGAAATTGTATACAGCTTAGGTTGCATTAACTGATTAAGATAAAACAACTGGAGGGCTATCTGAGGGCCCGAGGGGGCTCGAGAGCCCACAATAAAGAAAATGGTAAGTATTTTGAATAGTATTCTTCGAAGTCAGATAAATTCTTTATTTTGGTTTCTAATCCACTTAAGCTTTCTTTATCAGATAAATGAGTCTAGTCTATAAAAATTCCTCTTCCTGATAGGCTCGCATTTCAGCTGAGGGTTTTCTTTCTCAGCTGCTCAGTAGGCCATTTATTTGTTTTTGATTCGTTAATTATGGTAAAACACGCTAGGGATATACGCTTAAAGACAGGAATGCTTTCATGGAGGACCTTTTAAGGGAAACTGGATCATATCCACGTTACACATAAGGAAAACCACGAAAACTCTCTTTCAGCCAGCCTGTTCGCCGGGATTCGAATCCAGGTCGAAGTACCAGTGTTCAACGACATTACCGCTTGACCACTGGTGGGTTCTGAAGTCTATAAACGTTTTGTTAATGTCTGGAGCTCTTCATATATACATATAATGCAAAGCTAATTGTTAACTAAGTTACTCAAATGATTTTTTTAAAAAAAGCGTTTATGCTAACTATATCTAAAGAATTTTTATTTTAATTAATTAAGCACAGAGCAAAATTAAGGTTTTTAATCGGTTAAGTGGTGTTAATAAATATTAAAATTAATTTTCTCCAGAATGTTTATTTATTTTCCTGATTATTATTTTTTTTATTCTTAGCCCAAAGGAGAAATTTGCCAAGAAGGGCTATTAACTTCGTTTTAGCGTTTTGAATCGTCCACAAAACGGCGTTTCACTTTTCAGATTCTTGCCACCAAATATAAGAGCCCTGAAATATATTTAAAAAAATTCAATAATGAAAAATTTGCATGAATGAACGTATGTTTCTCGCATTTGTGAAAAAACGACGGTACCTAGAGACATCAAATTTTGATTAACGTAATCTTCCACTCGAATATGAGATAAATTTTGAATTTGTTTTATTAGTTATTTCATATTTTTTAAAACTTTACCGAATTTTTGATTGACAAATTCAACGATTTCAAAGTGAGCAATGAAACACTGTACGAGGGGGGGGGGAAATTTAACTCCAGCGCACGAGACTGTGTATAGGAAATTCTAAAGATATGTTCTTTTCAAATCTTTTGCGATACTGCTTTTAAATTGAATTTCATGGTTTACGTGCGAAGAACATGATATTTCATAAATAAAAGCAATACACAAAACGTTAAAAAAACGCCCCTTTGGCCTAATATAAAATCTGAAAGCTTTCAGATTTATTTATTTTTTTTTCTCCATGCGCGTTATTTTGAATGAGAGGCCACGGCTTCAAATTTGTCTTCTCTTCTTGCAGCAAAATTAATTTGTTACGCGCTAAGAACTACTAATACTCCACATTGTATACAGTATGCGCAGAAAGCACAGAGTAAGTTCATTTCTTTAAATTTTATGAAAATAATATCAACATTCTAAACACAAATTCTGAATGCCATTTCAACTTACCTTAGCTTGTTTCTTCCATGCTTTGAGCAAAGAATATCCAAAGCAAAAAATTTAATTTTTAAAACCAATCACAGAGCAAGTACGGCAACAACCTTGCATAACTCTAGTATAATATACAGAATTACGAGCAGTATCTACCTCGGAAGAAAACAACAAATTGCATTCACCTTGCCAGGAAACAAGTGCGATCGGTAACCATCTTTCGCCCGAACGCTCTACTCCAAACTCTCCCTTCTTCAGCATACCATACAACCGAACCCCTTGGTTATTATCCCCATATCTCTTCAAAAGAACTGTCTGCGTTCAGGCGATCTTAGTAAATTTCCCGTTTGACAGGTCTGTAATGGAAAGCTCCCCCCCCCTTGTTAGTTTCGAGCAAACCAGCTGTTAGAGAGTCCAGCAGCAACAAAAAATGACAGCGGCTGAAAGAAGCGTCCAGGAAGTTGTAATGAACCGAAATTATATGATTTTTCAAGCTGCACATCAGCAACTACCATTACATAAATCACACTAACATAAAATTGTTCGGACTGGACAGATGTCATAGTTAAAGCGTCGATTTTAGAATTAAAATATTTTGCCTCGTCCGTACGTCTCTCTTGCTTTTGTACAAAAGCTATCAATATTGATTATTTCAATATAAACAAAATAATAACGAAAAATAAAACAATAAAAAACGAAACAAAATAATAAATAAGTTCAACAAAATAGAGCTTTATCTTTATTTTTCAAATTTAAAAGAAAGATTTTTTTTAATTTGAAAAAAATAATATATAACTTTTTAAATTTTTTTCTAGAATTTTAATCGGATCGAAGTTCACAGTTTTCTGAATCGAAGATAAGAATGTTTTTTCTATACTTTTTAATCTGACAGATTTAAATCATGAGATATCTAATTAGAAATGTCAAAAAATTTTTCGAAATGACACTAGATAGATTTAGCAGAATCATTACATACTTTTTTTCTGTTTTTTTATGAAAACTCTTTTAGGTAGCTAGCCGCTCGAGTAGCTGGTTTTCAAAGAAATAATACAGGGCCCACCAACGGCCGAGAGGTAAAAGCTGCTGAGCACTTGTTGTTGCTGTTGCTTATGCTCACTTGTCTGACGTAGTCAGCCCAAGCCCACGAAATTCTTCGTCGCAAGGAGCGCTAGATTACGCCTGTCGTTGGCAACAGCCTTGAGCACCTAACAGGTGACAGTCCGATTTGGCTCAGTTCCGCCTCCAATTTTGATGGAGGCGGCGCCCCAGGGGGGGGCGGGTCTGAGGGTTTCCCATCCCTCTCCCCTTCCACCAAACCACATGAGAGGACTTTCGGCTCGCTGCATATTTAAAGTGGCGCCATACCGCACCGACACTATACATTTACAAATATCCATGCCTTCTCCGGGATTCGAACCCAGGCCCTTCTGCACGGCAGTCAACGACGCTAACCACTATACCGGTTGAGCGGCTGAGCACTTGTAATTCGGTCTGGGGTTCGAGTACCGGCGAATGGACTGGTACTCGTGGACGTTTTCGTGGTTTTTTTCCTTGTGTAACGTGAATACGAGCGAATTTCCCTTAAAAAGACCTCCACGGAGCATCCCTCCTTTTCCGTATAGTGCCTAAGGGCGAAGCACATAATAAATAAAAAAGAAAAAAATACAGCGGATATCAGTATATATATATATTGCAACCCCTAACATTTAATCAATCAAGAATGCTCAAGCTAGCTGCTTCCAAATAAGTTATGATTTTGCTCTTGAATTTTATGTAATATAAGTGAGAAGAAAGTGGTGCTTAATAATAATAAAAATAAAAAGACCAAAAAAATTATGTTAGTACAATTGAGCACAAGAGCAGATTGATAACCTGAGATACTCAGCAACAGCATAAAAGAGCATTAACAAATCCTCCGGTGCCATGTTAAAATCTAAATACTTCCACATTTTCTTTCTTCCTTTATATTCTATAAGGTATTTCTCCCGCCTTATTCAGCATGCCTTCGTGGTGTAGTGGTCAACACTCTCGACGCGTAACCGAGAGGTCCGTGGTTCGACTCCTGGTGAAGGCGTTGCTCATTTTTCACGCCTCCAGCTTCCAAATAAATCCTATAGATTCTACACTGGCGTCCGAACTAAAAAAGGTGATGGATGATGATTCTCTATCACCGGGATTTGGCGATTAAGTCCCCAAAACCCAAATCACCCTTTAAAAGGGGGAGTATATAACGTATTTCTCCCGTCTTCTTCGCGTGCCTTCGTGGTGTAGCGGTGAGCACACTCGACACGTAACTGAGAAGTCCGTGGTTCGATTCCCGGCGAAGGCGTTGCTCATTTTTCAATCTCTCTTGCTTCAAAAATACCTAATGTCTCTACAATTCTTTTGACATCAACTTTCTGTTTTTTTTAACTTCATTTATTAAACATCACTTTTATCGTACATAAAATTTAACAGCAAAATCACAAAATGATGTTCAAAAACAGCATATCTTTAGAATTCTCTGTAGAGTGGTATGTCTTGCCATACTCTTTTTATATATATCCACTCTATTATTTCTTAAAAAAATTATACTAATTATCTACGTCAACTGTTTCAAGAAAATTTTTTGAAAATGAATTATTTGGAAGAGTTACTAAATCACGGCGAAATTAGTGAAATCAGTATCATTTTAAGTCGAACGTAGTAAAATAAGCAAATCTTGCTACTAAATACAGTTTAATAAAGGATAAAAGTATCGGCCACAGGATGAAGGAAGAATTTCAATGTGAATTTTTCAGCACAAAAAGTATAGTGTATTAAAACAGTGACCTCAAACTTGCGGTTCCCGAAGCAATTTTATGCGACCCGCAAATACATTTCGATCATGTATTGTTACAAAAATGGTATAGAGAATATTTCAAGATTTTATTTATCTGAAGTCTCAATTTTATCCTTAAAAACGAAAGTGGATAACGTAGCAAAAAATCTATAAATGAAATTAATTAACTTACGTCGTGATCCAAAGATAGAGATTTGATTAACTTTTAGTCATACTTGTCAAAAAATAAATGCCCTCAGTTAACTATTTTTTTTATTAAGAATACTAGCTTTGTTTGAGAATACATTTATACTGTTGCGGGTTTTGTATTTAGTTAGCTATTTTTGGTAGAATTGTAATTAAAATTGTTTTATTTCCCCGTGCAATGCAGCGCATGACGAGTTTTAAGAGAAAGCTACGCCGAAAAAGTAAAAATACAGAAGCACGTGCATTTAATAAATAGATATCCCGTAATTTATATTTAAATTGAAATAATGCAATTGTGTGTTAGCTGTAACTGTAATTCTACTCTTTTGCTTTCCAGAAACCTCGAGAATTTACGAGAAGCTTCTCGTGACTGATTAAAAAGCTTATAAAAGCCGGAGAAAAACATCTCAGTTCAGTTGTTTACTTAGTTGTTATTGTTGACTCTAGTGAATTCGCGGTGAGATCGGATTAGATTTCTCTGGCTTTGGATTACGTTTTATTTAACGTTTTAACAGTTTAAAGGGAGGAAAATTTCAGCATTTTGTTTTATTTCTTGTGATAAGAATAAATTTTATTAACTTTTCATCGGACTTGGGCATTCAATCTATTACGAACCCGTACGCATGCAACAATACGTTAACAGCCTAACTGACCGAATCTCTGAAGAAGATATTTTCTACCTTTTTTTGTCCAAAATTTTACGAGAATCAAAACATAATCAAGTGTCAGGTTGTAGTAAGAAACAAAGAAGTTTATAAGCATTTGCATACAAACAAACATATTTTTATTTATGCGTCGAAGAAAAGTTTAATAAATAAGATAAAGCTATGAGGTTGTCATTATTTATTCTCAAATTTTGTCTCCATGGAAAGCTTTCTCTGAAAACGTAGAGAGTTTTCCTAATTTGCTTATTTTTAGTTTAATTTCAACAAGTTATTTAATCATTAATTAAACACATAAGAATTACTTGAAACAAATTAATCTGAAAATTTAATATTTAGCTCTCAGTACGTTAGAATTGCCATGTGAAACCAACAAAAATGTCTTGCAAGTACTAAACTTTAGATCTGACACAGAAAATAAATATAAATTTAAATTTTTAATGTTTACATTATTGAGATGTAACGCTGTTAAGTGAACCTGTCAGGACTGAGTGTTCGGTGCATATTCTTGGCAAACATCTTCGTGAACTCCTTAAATCCTGATCTGGAACAGGGAGCTGAATGCAGCTATGTTCTGTGGTAGAATATTGTGATTCAGTGATAGAAGAACTGCACTTGAAAGGGATTTAAAATCCTCTTTTATTAAATCACAATTATGTACAACCACTTCCCAGCTCGGGAGGGATACAGAAAGTAGAGACCGCACTTGGGTCTAAAAATGAACGATCAAATAAATTTAAACTAAAACTAAATAGAAATCAAATGGTTGTCGCTCACAGAGCTATAACGCGAGGTTGGCCTCTAAACTAAATGGTGCGTAGCAAGATTTAACTAATACTGACGCACTTGGAATTACTTCAGTAAGCAATCACGTAAAAGCGCTATGGCTTAGAATTTAAATGCTAGCTAGTCAGGAGATAGTCGAATAGAGTGACCGTGGTCTGAGACTAAAAGCTCTCTCACACTAAGAGGTTTCTACCTCTCGCTTAAATAGAACTTGGCTCCACTTGAAATTAGCATAAAGCTGAAAACGCGCCCTTATTCTAACGGGAAGTTGAAAATAAGAACAGATAGAAAGTATAAATTAAAATAAAACTTTGTTAGTTAAACTAAAACCTTACAAACCTAGCGCCAGTGTGTCTCTATGGTAAAAAAATATAGCGAATTTTAAAGAGTGCATTTATTGTGATGTAGTTTATGCGCTATCGAGGAAGTATATTTAATTCAATTCAATAAGTTTAAATGAAATGCAGGAAAAAATGTGTATAATTTAATATTCCGTACAAGGACGCCATGTGGTGTACGCATCAGATTTTTTTTCATATACGGTGCGTGTATAATTTGCCTACACCTTTGACACCACGTGATACCACTTCGAATACCCATACATAAGCGACGTCCGACAAGTAATTTAATCATTCTAACTTATCTTAACAATCGGTTATAAAATAATTCACAAAATAGTTACTGATCCCATTTGACAATACTACAGTAAAGAATTATTCATTACTTCTCAAATTTAACAAATTTTGATTGGGTCTGAAATTCATTCGTGATGAATGACACATCACGTCCTTGTGTGAATTAACTTTGAAAAAGAGGAGGAAATAATTTAGGTGTGTAATAACCGTTCTGGGTTAATCTTAGATACGATTATCCGACAATATCGCAAAAAGCTTTAAGTGTATTATCACAGTTTTCCCCATCTTATTTGTGCGAATTCGAATTTTCGGCTTTCACCAACATAAAA
>KK112169.1:480598-513055 GCA_000611955.2 Stegodyphus mimosarum
AAAAAAAAAAAAAAAAAAAAAAGATTCATTCTTTCCCATTTCAATGAAAATTATTACAGTATGCTATTTTTGGGAAATACGTTATAGCTGCATCAATCAATGAACGAAGTAAAATTCTTTTAAATTTATCTTATTGTAAGTGTGCCGCCAAATTTTTAAATTATTAAATGCTGTGACGATCAACAAGGTGTTGAAACGGAACTTTGTTTGTCTCCTTAGTATTAGAGAACCTGAAATCTATGAGGAAAGAGATCTGATTTCTGGCTAAATATTGATTTCTGTATTTTTTTAATTGATTGTTAAATACAAACAATGCTGTTTTTAATTAAAATTATTATTAAAAGTTATATTAAATTTGACGAAATTAATTATTAATTTTACTAATTAAATTAATAATTACTAATTAAATTAATAATTAATTTCATTAAATTTAATATAATTAAAAATTTTATTTAATGAATAAGCATATTCTAACCTATCCCGCTATTAAATTTAATGAATAAACATATTCTTACTTAAGATGGCGTATGGCCTTAATTATTCTTTATAGAATCTCTGTTACTAAATAATAAATAATCTGTAGGTATGTAGCTTCCTCACACTATTGAAAACGACTGCACCTACAGCCACCAAAGTTTGAAAACACGTAGTCTTCCATTCGAATATGTGACCTTGAGCTGGAATTTTGAAGTTGTATTTTGTTTATTTTTTGTTTGTGCTAATTTAATGAAATTTTTATTAGCAGACTTAAAGATTTAAAAGCAATGTGCTGCCCTTTGGGAAAACGTTAGGTATTTATGCTTTAGATCTAATCAGAAAGCTCAGCAGTTTAAATGATATGTGTTGCCACTCGGCAAAGCGTAAAAAAAATCCACTCGCAAAGATTTTGTCTCTGAAATTTAATCAGCAAACTCTGATATTTGGAAGACTGTATTGCCACTGCCTGACTCGTCAGTGTTTAATTTTTTCATTACGAGCATGAAACTTTCTCAAATATAAAAAACGAGAGAACTCATTAAAAGTTAGATTTCGTTATTTGCCCATTGCAAAAACAGGAATATTTTCGTCATTTAAGACTGCTCTGTATTTTCGCTGCACATCATTTAAACTTGTTTCCATGAATTATTTTAATTTAATTAAGCCTCTTACGGCAAATTGAAAATGACATCAAAAATTGCAAATTTTAAGATTAAATCTCTCGGTCAATTACGTCATTTCAACCACTGCTGTAATTTCTTAATCGGAACTATTAAACTACGACGAACGTTTGGGAAAAAAGGCCGAATAAGAACTTTTAAACCAAATAAGGGGTATATAATATATACACTCTTAGACAAAAAAAAAACGACGCACCGAAAAGATATAAAGCAAACTGGACACAAATTGATATGCATACAGGTTTCGAGGGAAAATGCAAAATTTTGTATTTTGGCTGCCAATGAATGAACGGTTGTCGCTAAAGCGCATCTGATCTTCGCAACTGGCAGGATATTTAAGAGGAGAAATTAAGATTCCAGGTTATAAATTCTTCACGAATTTCATTCCGTGTACTCTGGTAGACAGTAACTATGCCTCGCATACAGGTGCGCGAACGATATGCGCAGATGTCAGAATTTGAGAGAGGTCGTGTAGTTGGGCTCAGAAGCCGGTTGGCCTTATCGGCGAATAGCTCCACTTTTGAACAGAAGTGATGCCACTATTAGACGATGTTGGCAGGAATGGGTGAACCATGGCCGCACACAGCGTCAAGAAGGAACCGGTAGGCCTAGAGAAACGACACAATGTGAAGACTGAGCAATCGTCAGAGCGACACTCACAGCCCCAGATGTATCATTATCATCGATTCTACGTGCAACTAGTGCTTCAGTGACCTCAAGGACCATTCATAGACGGCTCACAGAAAGGGGGCTGAGGTCACAGCGCCCCTTGTGCCGACTACCATTGACCTCTGTACAACGTCAAGCCCGTTTGCAGTGGTATCGGGCTCATTTGCACTGGAATGTCACTGACTGAAGTAGAATAGTCTTCTGTGATGAGTTCCGCTTTGAACTGAGCCCCGATGACCAGCGAAGGCGAGTCTGGAGACGCCCCGGACAGCGGTGTAATACCAACCTGACTGTCTTCCGGCAGACAGGCCGACATCCAGGAGTGATGGTCTGGAGTGCCATTTCATTTCATAGTAGGACCCCTTTGGTTGTCATCCGTCGCAACCTTACAGCACAGCGGTAAGTCGACGAAGTTCTAAGGCCCGTTGTGTTGCCCTTCATGTTACGCCCCCATGGGCTTACATTTCAGCAAGATAATGCCCGCCCCCACACTGGATATGTTTCTACTGCTTGTCGAACATTACTTTGGCCAATAAGGTCGCCGGATCTCTCTCCTATTGAGCACGTTTGGAGCATTATGGGCAGGGCCCTCCAACCAGCTCGGGATGTTGACGATCTACGCGCTAGTTGGACAGAATTTGACACGATATTCCTCAGGGGGACATCCGCAACCTCTATCAATTGATGCCAAGGCGAATAACTGCTTGCATAAAGACCAGAGGTGGACAAACGCGTTACAGACTTTTTCACTTTGTGAAGCTGTATCACTTTAATAAATCATCCGATTTTTCTCAAACTGTAATCAATTGTATTTCTGGACATGTACATCACTTCTAACGATTTTCGTCCCATTCGGATAATTCCTTCTTGGTGCGTCTTTTTTTTTTTTTTTTTTTGTCTATGAGTGTATATTTGTAAAGACATTTTAAGCAATAGCTGTTTAAAACTTCCTCTTCTTTACAAATACTTTAAAATTTTGCACCTCAATGCGCAAAATTTTTGATCGCATAGATCTCTCTTGTTCGAGTATTACTTCCTACTCTTATAAACGTTACATACGTTCTGTTGAGGTATGATACTAATTCCTTTTTTACTTCATACAAGTAAACACGAATATCTCCAGTTTCTCATTCAGTGCTCCAAGATAGCAAACATCGTCATTACGTGCGTCAAGATAGTAAACTCCAGAGCAACTTTTTCGACAGAAACGATTTTTTTCTCCCGTCTACTCAAATTGCAAAACATTTTTCTTTTTTTCTTTTTCTTTCTTTTTTTTTTTTTTTTAAAGATAAAAAATCTCTCAATAAGTAGTTTTTCGTAATTTGTGTTTTAAAAGAAGATGAAAAGTTTGTTTTATAATCTGTGAAAATTTCAAAACTTGGTATCAGATACATCTTTAGATGTTGAATTTTAAAATCATAAACATCAAACAGTCAAAAAAATAAAGCGATATTCAAAAATTCGCCGAAAATTTAGGTGTTAAGTTACAATTTTCAAATAAGTTTCACTGAAAAGATATTTTCTCGCTCTATTTGATGATACAAACAATAAAATTCCGATGTGCTTAGTTTGTTTATTAAATGGCGATATGTGGGAAAAGTCGTTTAAACAGCAAATAAAAATATTTAAATCGATTTTTAAAAAAATCGCATCACCATATTGCATTATGATCGGCAGGGTTATTCAATTATGGCAAAGCACACGAGGGCTATCTGCCTAAAGGGAGGGGTGGCTTCGTGGAGGACTTTCTAAGGGAAACTGGCTCGTATACACGTTACACATGGGGAAAACCACAAAAACGCCCATGCAGCCAGCCCGTTCGCGGGATTCGAACCTCGGACCGAACTACCAGTGATCAGCGTCTTTACCGCTCGGCCGCTGGTAGGCTATGATCGACAGACTGTGCGTACAAAATCTGAAGGCGATAGCTTATCATAAAGTAGAATAAAAATTGATAACAAAATTCCATTCACAGTGAAACATCATGAAAGAACTAAATAAAAGCTAAAAACAATACTTACTAATTATATGCGTTAGTACATATGAAAATTACAAATTTAATTTTGTTACTGCAAATGATAACTTAAAAAAAATTTGGCTAAAACTATTACAAATGTGCGAATTTGAATTACCTGACAAAATTCAAACTTACATTCAGCTAATTTTATACAAAAATTCTGTGACTTCAATGGAATCTAAATTTTGATTTAAATAACAGATTTTTCATAAAATGAAGTAGAATGATTCCCTCTTGAAAAAGAGAAATCCGCATTAGATACTAGAATTCCTAAAGATGTATAGATTTTTTTTTTGCTGTAAATTTAATATGAAATATCAGAAAAGTTAAATTTTTTCTTAATTTTACAATATTTGGTAATTTATTTTGCTACAAAGAAATAATACTTATTTACGTTAATACGCATAAAAAAGTGTTCCAAAAATTTTAAAATAAAAAAAGAAGAAAAATATCTAAAAAATACTTAGCTAAATAAAATATAAAAATAAAAGGTTTAATAATAATAAATAGTATATAATACATTATCCCCCAGCTCCGCTTCAGGAAACATAATTTACGCATATACTAAAAACAAACTAGAATTTTACATTATTCTCTTTTGAAACTGGGTTAGAGCAACACAGTGCAAAACAATGCACCTACAATTACATTTCTTATTGAATGCTAAATAACGCAGACAACTTTTGAAAAATCGACCTGCATTTCATTTTAGTTCATAATTACATATTGCGTGCATTATTATTTAACATGTTAATCCTAATATTAAATCAGGAAAATAACAATAAAACACGCTATTTTCATAGATTTGAAATAAAAACAACTTACGCATTGTAGAGCAAGTTCACTCCAGCCAGAAGGCATGATCTCCGATCCGTGACGTCACACTAGCCCGGGGCAATCGCATTCAAACAACCCATAGCCCTTTAACGCCTTCTTTTCTTCTTTAAAGAAGCGAACGTCGACCCTTTTGTTGAGTTTTTTAAATAACCAGGCTCACGGTTTTTTAATAAGGGACTGGTTCTTCCTCTTGCGAATAAAACGTTTGCACGCTTTGTGTACCAAAGAATATCATTTCACAGAGAAAGTCGCATCGTTCGTATTGCTGGAAAGAATTGTTGTTTCTGAAGACATCATCATTCGCTAAAACGAAAGTAGTCTTTATCAACCACAGGAGGTCCAGAAAACACTTGGTTACACAAGGTTTGTATTTAGTTAACTTTGTTCCTGGCTCGTATCCGAAGCAGGCAGCAAGAATGCAGATAATTGAAGTACAACTGTACTGATTACGCCTTTCTTTAGGTAAACTGATACGTACCCTAGAAAAGTTAGCTTTTATTTGTCAATGAGAAAAATGTGATACGGAAGAATTACCAAAAAGAGAGCAGATTTCGATATCTGAAGCGAACACTCACTGTGATTAAATTCGCTTGAATAGCTGCTTCTGAACACAAACAATCAGATTATATCTTTCAGGATACCAGATTTGCTTTATCTAAAATGGGATTATAACTCATAAGTCAAAATGAAAGAGCAATTTTCCTAATTCTTTTTCTTATTTTGCCCCGAAAAATATTTTAAAGTTTAATTCTCGTTAAACTATTCTTCAGTTATAAAAATGCATTAAAAAGAATTGCAAAATTGTTCTCGGCATGAAAAAGATCTTTTAAAGCGTTAGAAAATTCTCACTCCTAGATAATTAAAACTTCCCAAACAAACAATTGGAACCGTTCCAGAAATCCTGAATTTTTACGTATTCTCTTCTCATTTGAATAATTTTTAATACGTAAGTGCGTAGATTCAAGTTTTAAAAGTGCTGCGAGAATAAGTAGCAAACTGTAAAATTGATTTGAAATCAATTCTATGTAATTAGGTTCACAGCGCTGAATCAATTATTATTTTTTTTTCCTTTGCTTCAATTTATTTTTGCACAAAACTTCATTGTTTAGCAATTCCGTTAATGAAACTTGTTTGGAATTTTCATTAATGAATGAATGGTGTTTGGGTGGTTAAATAAAAGAATTGTGAGCAGACTAAATGAATAAATTAAAGTGAAAGAAAATAAATAATAAAATATAAATATATGCTGTTTTGAATATTTGAACAATATTCGTCTTACTTTAATTTTAAACAGAAAATAAATTCATCATTTAATTTTTTGTGTGTGTGAGACTGAGCTACTGAATGAAATTTAGGCTAAAAACATTAGTTTAAATTATAAATTAAATGCTGTAGTACACAAATATTTTAAATGGATTATTTTCACTTAAAGATGCAACTTTTTCTTCTCTCTTTTTAATGAAATTTCAGTCAAATATTTTCTTTTTCAATGTTCTTGGGCAAAATCAAGGGAAAAATTATTCTTCTTATTCTCAAACTAAGATCTACAAGCCGCAGCACGCTGCAGTGTTCTTAAACTCACATTTACAAACTCACAGTACATGCAAGTATTTAAATGACAAAATCGAACAACTAAATTTTAAACGACTGAAGATTATAAATGGTTAACAGAAAAACGATTAAAAATTTATGAGACATATGCCAAACCTGTTATCTTTGTGCAATGTACTCTTTGTACAATTTGTACGTTAATTTATACTTCAGAATAAAATTATTTTTCATTTGTATTTCTTTACAAAACAGAATACCCATATTAGAATATGAGATGTTTGCAACTCTACTAAAATTTCACTGTTTTTCAACTATTATTAAAAAAAAATTATAAACTCATACCTATGTGCTTTCTACACCTCAATTTGTCTTGAATTCTTTATTATCTGGCATCTTTATAAAGCCTCAAGTTCCAGCAAGTCACTTGCTTAATAATGACTATGTATGGTGAAAAGGTGGTTAGGTTATCGCTAAAAAAAAGATCTATCCAAAGCAGTTCCTTAAGAAAAAGAATTTAGGAATCTCGTTTCAGCCTACGTTTTTCACAACTCACAGGCCTTACAGGAAGTGGTATAAAATAGAGGACACAAGGCGAGGAGAGGCTTGTTCGAGAGGCCAGACAATTCGTGTCCACCGCCTAAAGGTAAGCAGCATAGACATTTGACCTTATATGTCTTTGGATTCGTCAACTATGGGGGCGTAATTTTACATATCAGCAACAGCTGAATTATGATCTTAAATTTATGAACTTTGACGGTAAAGAAATGTATTCTAAACACAGAATTTATACGTCGTCGAATCTTAGCTTTGCAAAGATTTTTTTTTTTTTTTTTTTACCAGTAGATGTTTGAAAAGCAGAACTCCAGACAGAGATTTAGTTTGCGAAAAAGTAAAAGATATGGTAAAGCCATGAACTGTATTCGGAACAAAGGATTTTGATATGCTTTATTTTATACACGGTGAAGATGGGAATTCTTTACAAAATTTCTAAAAGCAAATAGTGGATGTCTACAATATTAGAAACCTGATTTCAAGCGGAAACCGAGTTTGACACAGAAGTTAAGCTTCTTGAAATCGGTGTATAACAATGTTCTGTAGTTTTAACTTAATCAGGATTAGCTATTCATTTGTTCTAATAAATATAAATAACTGAATAATAACCTAAATAAAATGAATTATAACTTTTAGGGATAGCGTTAGCTTTTTCGTATATATATATATATATATATATGTAACCAATTTTTACAATCAAAAGTACTGAAGATAAAATATTATTATAAGAGGTATCCTATTAAGAATATAAAAAGCGGTAAATAATTCTAATTTATTAAAAAAAACATTTTAATGATATTTACCTCCGTAGTGATTGATGTAAGGACAATTGCTCTTTCTATCCAGTTTTAAACTGAAAGGCTAAAGCCACTAAGAACTCCGTGCAGAGATGAAAAAATGAACTAACTCGCGCTTTTCATGCAAGAAACATACTTTATGCAAACAGACATACTTTGTTTAGCGGATAACTAGAATTTTGGCAATATTTAAAAGCTTCATTAGCTGTATATTTAAAAATTAAATCGATTTAAACAAAAATTAAATCTAGAATTTCATACTTATGAATAATAAATGCAAAATTTCTCCAAAGAATTACGATAAACGAAACATGGAACTGGCTATTCCATTACTACAGGACTCATATTTCATTGAAGCTTAAACGTAAAACTCAGTAATTGAATATTAAACTCCAGAAACGTAACAGATTTTATATATTTAAGAACTGATTTTTGAATTTTAAAAAGAAAAAAAAAAATACTGGCACAAATATGGAATCTGGTATCTCATTAATAGAAACAAATCCACGGATGGGAATCGGAATCTTCGTTTTCTTACAATACACCAAACTGCGTGTATATTCTGAAGCATTCTCTCTTAGTCAAATTTTATATACACAAACTATGATTTCAGTTTTTTGGTCATTCTATTTGATGAACACAAATCTTAGCACGAAATTTTTCTGCTTCACAAACACTAAATTCTCATTAAATTTATGAGAACAAATATCCATCAGAAGCATTTTTACATGAGTCTCAACGAACACAAATTCACACTTTCGTCAATACAATTTATCACTAAGCGATGTTTAATATATATTGCTAAACAAATGTGTAAAATGCAGAATAAATTGAAGATTCGGAGCTGCTTATTCCATTGGAATAAGATAAACTACTTGTTTTCCAGAAAAGAATTGCCAAATGACTTCATTGTCATATTTAAGTATTAGAATTACACAGATGATTCGAGAGCTATTTTAGAATAATGAAAGCATCTGTAACAGTGCAAATTGGTATTTCAAAACACCTCCTCGCAAAAGACAAATGTGTGACTCAGAGATTATTATCCATGCACCAAAAACTGGTCGTTCAACAACGTAGTAGTTTAGCATCAAACAACATGTGCACCAAGACCTGTAATATCTTGCAGATAATTCCCGCTCGAATCTGCTACTCAGATCAGAAACAATTCGAGAGATTTGCTTTTTTACTTTCTCTTTTCTTTTAAATCCACGCGTTTGACACACATTTAGCGTCGGCAGTGAAAGTATCCTTCTGTAGCAGATGGCAGACGAAGATACCTCAAGGGAATGCTAATCGCCGTGGAAAGAACTCTGCACCCATCGAGACAGCTCGGTCGAGGTTGTGTATACCTGAGGAAATCACGTGTTGCAGTGAGTCCTTCTGTTTTGGCGCACGACAACTATAAGCGGAGTTTTCGACCGGTCCCCATTGAACGAACGCTCAGCGTGAGGTTACCGGAAAATGCCACGACCGGGTTTCATCGCCAAGAGAGAACATCAGCATCATTTTTCGGCACGGTTAAGTCCTGGATAGTAACATAAAAATATCGCCCGTTTGGCGAGACAAAACAGTTGAGCACAATGAGATAAAAAGAACACAATTCACCAATAGCTTCCCTGATATTCCTCCCCCTCCCCGTCACAGAGAATTCAAGGCCATGTACTAGAATGGGTCGGGGTGGAGGAAGTGTAAGATAATTAAGGGCGTAAAAGATTTTCTCTATAAATATTTTTTTAAATGAAAAACTATATGCTGTTTAAAAATAAATTAATTTTTATGTTTTCTAATAAAGAACACTTAGTAAAATGCAGCTCCAAATATCTGATTAACCAAAGGTATTCGGCCAGTTGAAAATCCGGATAATTGGCTTGGCTCCTTCCCCCTCATTCTTCATGCAATGCAAGCGACAGAAATCGGAATTTTTTTTTTGTCATATTTTATTTCAATTATCTACTTATCGTACATTTTGCTTACCATATTTCAAATTTTATTAAAGTTGTTCATTGTATAACAAAGTTTTAAAAACTTGAATATGAAATGTTTTTACTTTTGTTAATTAAAATACAAAACATTGTTTAGTTTACCGATAAATTAAACAACGAAGTTATTTCATTTAACTTAAGAAATAAGATATTTCTATTTTGACTAAATTGAAAAGAAGAAACTGGTTTTTTATTTATGTGAGTACTATAATAAATCATATACAACCTCGTTTTGCTATTATACTGTTTATATATTTTTACTGTTATATTTATATTATTTACTGTTTCATTGACGTAAAAAATACATTATTTATTCGAAAAATAATTTTCTATTTACGTCTATAAGATATATAATTATGGAGCATTTTATATAAATTTACACATAGTGCACTTCCTTACATAAAATTTGGCCGCTTTAGTATAAAATATGTACTATCTTTTAACATTCTTTAAATCAACGAAAAATAAAAATATTTAAATAAATGAATAGCAAACTGTTTCTTCACTTAAAATCAAGAATAAGATACTCGAATTTAGAGTTCAAATGTTTAATTCTAGTTTATAAAATTACTTTTTTTTAACAAAGAAGATAACCTAAAATTATGCATGAAAATGTTAATACGTTCCGTTAATGAAATGAAATTATTAGTTACATACAGACGAAAACTCCTAGTAGTTAGTATTTTCATTTTAAAAGTTTCTTCTGCTGGAAAAATCTATTTTTTTTTCAATAATCATGTTACATGGGTGATTACCCAGACAGTATACTGCATCGTAAAAAAAAGATAACAGGAAAAAAATTGTTCTTTTACCTACCAATCAAACAATTAAGACGCAAGAAATATTGCAATAAAAATTTGACGCTTTTCATAAGTAATACCCGTTAGAATTCTTAAGACAATAAATTTCCTTTTGTTAAAGCTTTAAAATAGTCGTAATAGACTAATAAAATTCAGATTTATTGCAAGCAGAATCAATAATTACAAATAAAAAAATAAAGGATATTTTTTCACAGTTATATTAAAAACATTTACCACTTTATTCTTACAACACTAATAAAATACAACGTGATAATTGGATTATTAATAACAACGCAACTGAAATTAACCGTCTTGATTCATAAAACTGAAGAACTGAAAATTATCTGCTGTTATTTGAAAATATTTATTATTCTCTCCCATTTAAATTTACTGAATACGTTGATACATGTTTCTTGTGCACATCTCAATAATATACACACCATGCAAAATTCAAATGTGACTCTTACATAATTCTGATGATGTAAATGAAACTAAGAATCAAGCAACCAATAATAATTTTACAGAAATATTAACTATCCAATCAAAATGCATTGTAAACCAACACTAACTCAGTCTGAATTAAGATTTCACCCTAAACGTAAGCCACTTACTCGCAACGCTTTGGCCTAGCTGGATTGCTGTCTGCTACTTTCTTCTTTCTGCAAAGTTATTAAAAATGTAAACCTCTTGAAATAGGCACAGATAATGTGCCAAGTTGTTTGTGGCGGCAATATATTTACTGAAAATAAAATGATTTAATCTGCCTCGACTGCCAAATTTCTTATTCAGTGTGTGTGGATCGGCATCTCAGCATTCTACGACATCGAAATTCCTGCTCATTTTCATTTCTCAATTTGTTTTTATTATTTCATATATATATATATATATGTCATGTTTTACTGCGCAGTTAGGTATATGAATACATAAACCGAAACCTTCCAGGCATAGCCGTTTCAAAACACAACTTTATTCCATGATAATTCGCATCAGATCACTTTTGGTAGACAAGGCATTTATCCAATCATAGTTAAATACGATAATTTTTATTTACAGTAGTTTTAAAGGTACGACGTAGGCATCATAGAAGAGCACAGCATAAGTAGCGTGGAGAGTTGTTTGCATGGCAGAAATCGGGAAAAGGAAAAAATGACGTAATTACTTGCGAAGAGTATTTATACCAAGTATGTGCACAAGGACAGCTAAACTCTTATTGGTTAATTTTAGGTTGCTATGTAACGTGGAAAGATCTCGAATTTGGGAGAAAAGATCAACTTAGGAGGGAGAACAAAAAATTTAGAATAGTTAATTTTGAGGTCGCCAAACATTTCTTAGAGCAGCCATCGTATTTTTATATATCTTACATACATATAAATATATTTCAAGGGAAATACATTTTTATATAAATTTTTCTGAACTCAAAAATATGAACTTTGATTTATTGATGATAGATACTGTTGCTATTAGCAAATTTGATTAAATTTAATTAATATGACGCATGCGCTAATTTATTTAAATGAATGAAAGATATTATTAAATCTTTGCTAAATTTAAAAAAATTAAAAAATCATTTTTTGATTTTAGCATAAAAAGGTGTTAAAATCAAAAATTGAGAAGATATCACATTTTCGATAAAGGAAGCTACAGTAATTAATCCTTTAGACCAGCGGTCGCAAACTTGCCGCCCCAGAAGCAATATGAAATATTATACTATGAAATTATTCATTATAGCAAGAATTTGAAGAAGTAATTTTAATGATTTAATGATTTTTAGTCCGCATTTACATTATTTTCACTATCATTTGTAGGTAGGTAGTAGGTTACGGAGGACAGGGATGCCTGGTGTCTAATAGAGGTAAACAGACATGTGTCCCACGCCCTCCTCTAACTAGAGCAATAGCTCCCTGGAAACCCACAAGGCTGCACCGGGAGTTTATTGAGGTTGTCAAAGGGAAGTACATGGCCTTACAAAAACGTTAGTAGAGTTGTATTACAGATTGAAGACGTAAGCTGTGGTGTTACAGATGGTAAGTACTACCATTTGTAGAGACATAAGGTTATTTTTTAAGCAGGATTATTGAAAAATGAGTAACGTCTTCGCCGGGACTCGAACCACGGACCTCTGAAATACGTGCCCAGCGTGCTGACCACTACAAAACGAAGGCATGCAAAGAAGGTGGGAAAAATACCTTATACATAAAACATGAACATAAGTAATGTTTCGGAACATATACAGATGATCTAATTAATTTGCATCACGATAAAATCTGATTCAAAAATGTAAAGGTACAGATTTGTTTAAACATTTTTCGTTCTGGTCAATAGATAAATACCCTCAGTTAACGAATTTTTGGTGCCTTGTTTAGAAATACATTTACACGCGAACTTTTTTTTTTGAACTGTCAAAAAAATAGTAGGTTGTCATTATTTATTTTCAACTTTTGTCCCATTCGGATTTTTTTCGTAATTTGTTTATTTTCAGTTTAAGTAAGTCATTTAGTGGTTAATTTAACACATTAGAAGTATTTGAAATCAATACCAGTCTAAAAATTTAATATTTATCTGTCAACATGTTTGAATTACAAAATGTAACTATCAGAATTTTTTTGCAGATGCCAACCTTTAGTTTTGAGACAGAAAATAAATATAAATTGGAGTTTTTTCATTTACGTCATTATTACTACCGTTTATGTATGGTTTTTAGTAAATGAAACTTAATTAAATTCAAATTTAGTTAAAAGAATTTCTTTGCTAAAAACTCTTAATTTTGAAAAAAAAAATTAATTAAAAAAATTATCGTGCATTCGGACCGCATGTAATTTGAATCTAAGACCACTCCATTAGTTACTAAGAAGGGGAGAAAAAACAATAAATAATATCAATTAATTAAAACATATCGATAATGGTCAATTTTATATTTATATATAATATACAAGGTGTTTCAAAAGTAAGGGAAAATTTAAGGGGTACTAAAACAAATACTTTTCTTCCTGCAAATATATTAGTCGGAAGTTAAGCGTTTCGGTGCTGAAGCTGTGACTTTCGCATGCAACGTTATTATTCTTTTTGCATTAATTTTAATTTTGTATTTTTATTCTGTGTTTTTGCATACATTTTAATCGCATTCTTTCCCTGATTAGGGCATGCCTTTCCTTCTTAACTGGAAACTTTTATAATCGATGTTTTCAATTTATCCCTGAAATGGCTTTATTTTCATAAAACCAGCGTTGCAATAAACGTTGCACTTTGCGTAATATTCGCGGTTAAATTGTCAGGTTCATGTTCATACACCCTCTTCCACGACCTGGAAAGAATCGATACACGAATGTGAAGACGAATCATCATTTGTCTTTGTATTACGGAGGGTGTCATGTTTGGGGGAACGGAAACCAACTTCCAGTGCCTTACCGTTTAATATGCGACCATGCATTCTGTAATGAAAAGTTCCTTTTCCATATTATATTTTACAACCAATAAAGTTTGTTCAATTAGTTTCGCAATATTTTATACGTAGTTTATGTATTGCGACGAGTTCATTAGCGATAGGATTGTAATTTAACTGAAGCCAAGTAATCTAGTTGTTGATTCGATTCCCAATGGCCGATCAGGTCAATTACATAGGTTTCGTATTACTTACCAAGTGTAACATACTAAACTCAATACAGTTTCTTTTAAGGTTTGTTTACGATAGCAGAACTTTGAGCCCAAATGCGCGTATTTGACGGCTCAACCGTTACACCGTTAGTTAAAAGCCATCAGGCTGAGCCGTTACACCGTTTTCCCCCCATCAGGCTTTTAACGGAATGAATTTACTTTTCCGAAATTTCACTCTTGAAATTTTGAATAACATTATGGCCTAGGCTACTTATTTGTTTTATGTAATGGATGCACAGAAATGCAATTTTATCTTTGAAAAAATGATTCCCCTTCCTTTTAGTGCAGCCTTGAATTTGGCCCACCGTGCACTGCCAGTGTTTTGCCATTATAAACTGCCCAGGTATTACAACATTTCAGCATCAACTCTGTTGTCGAATGCTAATCAATAATCATTTCCATATCCCCAGATATATCTAAGTATAGATGCCATCTTAAAATGCATATACCTTCCTTGTAATACAAACAAAGAAAATTAGTCTAATAACTTCCTTCTATAACAAACATAAGCTTATTTTTTTAAGATTTAAAGAAGTAAATCTTCCACACATGAGTGCTTTGATGCCCATAGCATTCTCCTCCCCCCCTTGAAATAAAATTTACATGCACCTACAAGAATATACAAGAAACTAAAAACTACGTAAAAAGCAAATAATGTTTTCCTGAAAATTACGCAACATTATTCCCCCTCCTTTGAATAGCTTTCTTCGATTTGGAACTCAGAAACTACTTTTCCTCTTTTTCGAATTGTTTAGCAGTGAACAAAACGATTTCGATTCAGAACCATAATGCTGGCTCCAGGTTATTTTATGACAGGTGAATTTATATTTATCCATAAAAATAAGCTGTCTGTAATGTCGTTAAGCTTTTCAGGAGCAATATCCGTAAGAGTCGATTTAATCAGCATTTCTCTTCAGGCTTAAATACGCTAGTTAACCAGGTGTTTGATCTGAATTCAGTCTTCAGTATTTGTATTTCAGTATTTAAACAACCTTAGATTACGCATTTGCCGCATGAAGTATGGACAAAACGCTAAGTATAAGATTATAATTCAGAGACTTAAAAGATGATTAGCAAAGCTTTTCTTTGCAATTATTGAACAGGTATTAACTGATAAAAATACGAGCGGTATTCTGTATGCATATATAGAAAACATTTTTCTTCTCAAAAGCGCCAATTCCTTACTGCTGAATCAATAACTTTCTTCAGCGATGTGTTATTTTGTTTTCTGCCATTCTTTTTAATACAGGAGTAAGAAGCTGAAGCTTAAATTAAAAACAACAGAGACGTTATCGATGTGACTTACGAAAAATAATATAATCAATGATTCTAAGCTACTATTTGTTCTCCTGAATAACTTTTTCTCTTATGCAGTTAGAATTAAAGCAACTTATCATACGATTTTCTATTTAATTTAGTTTTATTAACTTTTCTATTTTATTTAGTTATTACCTGTTATCTAACTTAATTATTTTTATGCTTATATGAATGAAAATCTTGACAGAAAAAAGAACTTGAAAGGTAATAATAAGTAGAAAAATTGGTTGAAAACGTAACATCTGACAATACTACATCAAATGAAATCTTTAAAGAAAAACATACCTTTTAACTATCATATGCTTTCCAAACAAAAGAAACTTTTTTTTTTTCCTCTCATATTTTTTTTTCTTTCCTTCCCCCCTTTTTTTTCTGTTAAAATTGGAAAATATCCAATTTAAATGGCGATTTGTTTCCAACTGTCAATCTGAATTTTGGAAATGGCTTCCTGGCCAAATAACCATCGCGTGTCGTAAAAATGTATCCATTCATTTTAACTTTCATAATCCAATAAACGGACAAAGCACTCGAAAGCTATCTGCCTAAAGGGAGGGATGCCTTCGTGGAGAATTTTTAAGGGAAACTGGCTCGCATATACGTTACACAGGGGGAAGCCACGAAAACGCCCATGCAGCCAGCCCATTCGCAAGATTTGAACTCTGACCGAACTACCAGTGTTCAGCGAATTTACCGCTCGGACGCTGATGAGCCCACGTGTATGTTTTAAGTATACTTCTAGTTGAAGATTACTTTAAAATGCCATATTCATCCGCTATCCCCATAAATTAAGCATTAACTGACTATACAAACATTACAAATGTATATAGAAAGAAACAAAGATTTTATGATCAAATTACAAAAAAAAAATAAAAAAATAAAAAAATAACATTTAAGGACAATGGTCTAGATGATAGAGCTTTAAATACAGAGTCTTCAACACATATAAGTTGACATTTTTCATTCAAAATATTTAATCTGGAATGTATTTACAACATAACAGTATTTCTAGTATTTCTTTCTTTCCTTTTCTCATATTATTTATAAGAAAAGTATATTAATTACGGCACAGAAATTTTCTTTCGAATACATGTTCTGAGGAAGCGTAAAATACAACTGCCTAACACATCAACAGGCAAAGTGTTTTTTTTTAATCAAGTGGGGTATTTTTTTTTAATCCTATTCAGCATTAACCATTCCTAAGTCCAGAAGTGGTGGCCATTTTATTGTGGAGGCACCTAATAAGCAGCCACCATTGTCTCCTCTGAAGGGACGGACAGTTCCTGGACAGGACTTCTGCGGGATTCGAATCCCGACCTTCGGTATCGCAGTAGGCTGCCGTAACCACTATAGCGTCTGGACGACACACAAGCATCTGGGATTAAAGTTAAAATAAAAATGATTAGTGTTGTTGATTAGCCTATGCATGCTCCTTCCAAATACATATATATGGCTATTCATGTTTCGTTATCTCTGAAAGCCATGAATATATATAACAAATGTTAAACTTTCACTAATAAATATATTCCTTAACAAACCTAAATCTTATCATTGCTAGATATCTTACGTATAATATCTGAAGAGATACCTCAGATAATTTCCAAATCCACTACGCTTCTTAATTAATTAAATTCGCAAAGCAGCTTGTCCTTTTATTGTATGGAAACTCAAGATATAAGATTTGCTGCTAAAGCTGAAATTCTCCCCACGGAAATATCCGAATTAAGATCCGATATGATGCTACAACCCAATTTTGTAATTCCGCCGGCAGGCACTTCATTTTCAGAACAAAATGCGCGTAATAGTTACAACTGAAGATTCTCCAGAAACACTACTTGATTAATGCAGAGAGATAACGCTAGGATGAGACTATCTGGTTCTCCGAAGATAAATCTCGCGCAAGATTTGTTACAACTCAAGGATGAATCCGTATTCACGAAGTTTCCTTGTTGAAAATAGAAAATATATGAATTCTCTTATCAAAATATTTTAGTGGAAAACTTGAACTTGTTACATGTAGGGTGGGAATCGAAATCTTACTTGTTGTGAAATTTTATTGCTCCAGAATTTTAGTTCCGGCCAAAGAAACATAGTTTGCGTAACTGATATTCATAACATCGAAATCTTTATATTGCATACTTGGCTTAGGTTATTGTAAATGCAAAGTACCGTTTACTAGGCAGACTTCCATTCCAAGATGACGGCTCATATCCAGGATAAGGCAAGAATGATTATGATCATATAGTGTAGTCAAGGCAGCTCTAATACAGAGTAATTAATCTGAAAAGAATTTGCCAGTTAATAAATTACTTTGTAGAGACATTAGGTTATTCCGAAGCAGGAGACATAAAAAATTAGCAATGCCCTCGCCGAGACTCGAACCACGGACCTCTCGATTACGCGCCGAGCGTACTGACCACTACACCACAAAGGCATGCCAAGAAGACGGGGAGAAATACCTTACATACTCCCTCTTTTAAAGAGCGACCTTTTAAATTCTGGTAGTGGAGAATCATCACCTACCACTTTTTTTAGTTCGGGCGCCACTGTAGGTACATTAGGTCTTTTTTGAAAGCAGGAGAGATGAAAAATGAGCAATGCACTCGCCGGGACTCGAAAGACGGGCCTTTGGAATATGCGTCGAGCGTGCTGACCCCTACTTACGTGAATTATTTGACATTGTCGATGTTATGATGGAAGCGTGTTGTACTCAGTGTATTTCGGTATGTACTGGTGTGAAGAAGTGCACAAACATACATGCGCAGGCTATACTGCTGTGTAGAGGGCTTGACCATACTCGGAGAGAAGCGTGATTGAAAATAGATGAACATTCTGACTCATGTTGAATTACTCATGAGCATGTCCAATCATCAATTCGGGACGGATAGTAACAAATCATCATGACCACACTTGGATGGCTACCTAGTTTAATTGGAATGTTTTGATGATCTATACTGTAACAAAGAAACTGGCTGTTGTACTACACTAGTGGCTAAATTTTGAGGAACCCTTGCCGTTTTCAAATAAGTAAATGTTAAATAATTATTAAAAATATATAAAAGCTGCACATACCTTTGTAGAAAATGATAAGAAAACTATTTTTCCATTATAATTATCCTCGAAGAAACAGATCTATTTCATACGTTTCAAATAATAATAACAATATAAATAAAAATATATTACGTAATTAATTATTTTAGATATTTAGTTTTAGATATTTATTTCTTTCGCATTTGGATTCTAACTAACAAATCCTTCACAGGAACTGCATTGAAATCCATAGTTTATTTGAAAGCAGTTCGAAGAAGACTGCATTTTACAAAAGGGAGACATCGCAAGCTTTACTTAAATAGTCTGCTCATATGCCAGGAATAGGAACTGGGATGAAATACCATAGTTCGTTTATCCTACCCGCTCGTTTACACTGTATAATTTGGGAACAATCTTAATTCTGTTGTAGAGACATTAGGATTTTTGCAGCAGGAGATATGAAAAATGAGCAATGCCCTCGCTGAGACTCCAACCTCGAACCTCTCGAATATCCTCGTTGTTAATGTTGCGACATATGATTGTAATAAGAAACAGGAAATACTGGGTTTCGTCGTTATCATGCAGGGAGCGCAAAATTACAGCAGGGTTGTTTTAAAAAGGAATATACAGTGAAATCCGAATATTTATATGGTATGAGGAATGAATGCATAAATAACTATTTAATAATGAACTTATGTTTTGTTGTGACTTATCACATTTGTCTGACAATAACATCAAAACAACTCCATAAATTTTATCATGGCAAGTAGAGCAAGACTGTATCTGTTAGCATGGACTATGGGCACCTTATAAGTGATGCAGTACGACTTTGTCTAGCCCCCATCGCAATTTTGAAAGAGAATTCCCTTGGGAACGGATGGATTTAAGGATCTCCAACCCTCTTTTTCTACCAAACCTCTCGAGAGAACATTCGGGCTCGCCGCGTGTTTTAAGTTCCTCTATACTGCAAAGATACTACACCAGAGGTTCTTGACCAGACCCTTGGAGGGGAGAATTACGCAGTCAGGAAGGAATGTGATCAACCTTTTATTTAGCTGTTAAGTATTTAGTTTATGTTCGTGAATATAAAAAACCACTAATATAACTAACCACATGAATATCAAAAACCACCATCCAAGTTTTGTCATTTATCAACGTTTAAACTAAGAACTCAGAACAACTAAAATTTGAAAAGTATTGCTGTTTTAGGGCTTATATATTTCCTCCGGTCGCCGAGAAATCTCTAGTATCTTCCAGTAATTTCGAAAAGTGGAAGATACAAGAAATTTCTCAAGAGGTCAAGAAAAAATGAAAAAGAGAAATTACTATTATAATAAAAAACAAATTCGAAGTTATGGAAGGCAGACTAAACACGGCTGAAGATAAAATTGGAGGAATTCAAGAAAGAGTTTCTGCTGCCGAATAACAAACAAATCGAAGAAAGAGTTTCTGCTGTCCAACAACAAATTGAAGAAAGAGTTTCTGCTGCCCAACAACAAATCGAAGAAAAAGTTTCTACTGTCCAACAACAAATCGAAGAAAGAGTTTGTACTGTTCAACAACAAACTGATAACAGATATGCCTGCTGTCGCCACGGAAAGTTAACAGTTTAAAGAAATCCATAACGGCAGCTGTTCACAATTCTCACTCCTTTAAATTCGTACATATGTCGTCTCGACCCATCCACATATGATAGGAAAAAAACCTCCTGGCAAGTGTACAAGACTCACTTCTCTATAGTGGCAAACGCAAATGGATGGGATTCCGAAGCCAAAGCTGCCATCTCGTCGCTTCTCGGAGAGCAGACGCAGCGGATATTCTTCAGACTCTGCCTGAAAACCAGAGGCTAGACTTAGAAGTTGTATCCGGTTTCCTTCTAACTGTGTAATTGAAAATATTCCTATTATGATGGGACAGTTATTCGCTTAGAAAATATTGTTCCATACCATGCGCATACTTTACTAAAATCGGAATCCTGTGATAATAATAATGGCTAGCTCGCTAAATTTGCAAGATATTGCCAAACTGGCGCTGGTTTTGGCGACTTATTTTTGTCGCCGAATTTGGCAAGAAACCTCAAAAGTCGTCAGACATAAGGATATCTCATCAATTCTAACTAAAATTATTTGCATATATACAAAATTCATATCAATATTTTACGATGCTCTTTTATTGTTTCGCTGTTAGAAGTGTTATTCGTGCACCACTTGTTTATGTGTAATTATAGTAACATTCGTATACATTTGAAACCATTGCATATCGAGCCCCGTTTCTAGACTGAAGTGTTGTTACCCTGTGACACGTATCTTTTTCTTCTGATATCCTACTCGAGTTGAAACTTGGCCGCATCAGCAACATTTCATGCCACCACCAAACAACAACATACTAAATAATAAAGTTTAAAAAAACTTCTGATAAGCGTCGGATAAGCCCAAAAATACTTGAGTAAGGCTTGATGGTGATCGTGCGCAAGAAATGGGACCACAAATCAGACCATTGCGTGATCGTAAATGGCACGACATTTACGATAATCCACATGGTATTTCTTTTTTTCCCATCAGATCTATTGCAGTCTAACATTCTGCTATATCTCACGACGAAGGGGGAAGGTAAAAAAAAAGGAAAAAGAAAGATCACGAAAAGAACAGATGTTTACTACTCACTTTGCACAGAATAATTTCATTTAAAGCTTCTGCAAAATAATGTAAAATCCTCATATCTGAAATATGAATTAAGCAAACATTTCAATAATTTAAAGTCTACAAAATGAAATACACACAAGTATTTTATTTATCTACAGATGGCATGAGTTGGTCAAGACGGCCAGATAAATATTAGTATAAAATAGCGCAGCTCACAAGGAAAATAAAGCCATTTTTATGTTTGATGTTGTATTTAAAAAATGAGTAAATACATAAAATCTTACATAATATGCTCTTTAACAAATAGGAGAAACATACGGAAGATAAAGCCGTAATAAATTTGTTGGCACATCCACGAAATCAGCTTTCTCTAAGTAATAAACTCAATTTCATAATGGTGTCGATACCTTTATGAGAGGACTTCGCCAAAGCTTATAGTAAAGATGCTCTCATATAAAAGTACTACCAGCGCTTGGATGAAATTTGCTTTCTTCAAGGCATAAACTGAACTTGATAATGGTATTCATAAAAGTGCGGAGACCTCTATTAAAGTGACAAGGCATCCTTGGCAAACAATTGTGTAAACCTCTTGGAAACCTCTCGTGTAAAGATGCTGGCACCTTTATGATTTCACCCAGACAGAAACATCATAAAGGTACAGCACTTTGATGAAAGTTGCTTTCTCCAACAGCCATACGGCTGTTGTCACCTTTTTGCATATAGCTGACTATTTACTAAAATAAAGACCCGACCATGGGCTTGCCGCCATGTTGAAGAAAGTTGCATTCTTCTTGGTGTAAACTGAACTTCATAAGGATGTCAGCATTGTTTATGCCTTGATGAACAATGGCTAACTTGCAAAAGGAGACTCTGCTTGTTCATCTTAACGAAAATTTAGTATATGTTCAAAGGAACGTCCCAGAATCTTAATGAGTGCTGTGCACTATGAAGGCATGCAGAAAGCAGGGAGAAAATACCTTATAAACTAAAAATTTTTTAACTGAAATTTCACTATTTAGAATTTAGAATTTTCTGGATTTAAATAAATTTTGCTGCATTCAAAGCAATACTGCATAAAAAACATAGTTAGAATATATAAGCAAATGCGGTCAAAAGACCCGACTTACTGATGTCAAGCGCACTAGACGTTTGATGGATTGTTTTTCTTATAATTCTAACGCGCACTAGATGTTTGATATATTAGCTTATTTTATAATTTTCATGACGTATATTGTAAACTAACAGAAATTTCACATAAGATTTCTTATTCAAATTATTTAATTCCATAAAAATATCATTTTTCCATACAGAATAACAGAAACACGCTGTACTCAGCAGTAATGTTTGGCTGAGGCGATTGCACAATAACGTAATATTACTTCAAAGCAGGCATCAGGGAATTTATAGAACACGTTTAAAGAAGTTAAAAAGTGTCATGTTACAAAATTTCTTGCTTTTTGTTACTTCTCATCGTCAAAGAATAAACGGGTATTTTATCTTATATTTAATTTAATATTAAATTCACTGAGCGTGGCCTAAAATGATGTTCTAGGACACAAATTCAAACATGTTTTACAACAGCAATGTCTTATTATGTCTTATCGTTTCGCCTTTATACGAGTTTCGAGTTATCTTAGATTAAAGAAATCGGATTTTACGGTATAGTCGCGCATTTTAACGAAATGTCCTAGAATTATTCTGGAAAATATCTCGCATTCTGTAAGCATAGTTGACATGAATTTTATTATGCTCCCTCCTCCGTACGGCCATGAAGATGATTTTATGGAGTGAAAAGTATATTCAATAATCAAATCATCATGCTTTCTGGGTATATGTTTTAGAGAACTCTCGAGGTCCATAAAAAAATGAATTGTGGAAGAATTTCTGTATTTCTATTCCAGTTGCATTTCGTACGTGGAAAATGGCCAGCGGAATTGACTCACTGAAGAATTTTAAAGGTATCACATTTTAAAAACAAAGCAGAACGTAAACATGTGGAGGAAATCTTAGCTTCTGGATGAAAATATTTTGACCAAAAATACTTTAACTGACGGTAAGTTATTCAATGGAATAGCATATTTAAAAAGCAGAAAGCAGATGACAAATTAAGTGAGAGTTTGCTTTAAAAATTTTAAAGGAATGGACGTTTTCCCTATAATTGGAACAATTATGTTTTACAATCAAATTTGTAACATTACTAACATCCGCTTACTTTTAGAACCTGTAATAATGCAGCATAATATATCTTTACGTATCTGCATCTTTACGTATCTGCTATCTGTATATTATCTATCTATATGTATCTGCATCTTTATATTTTTGTAATGAATACAGTGAAACTTTTCGGGGCGATTACTTTTAAAAGCGGAAAGAATTTTTGAGAACATAAATAAATAAACATCACAAATAATCATACTCTTTAAAGTGATCACGTTCACAGAAGACCGAAATGGTTTGGAACTATGAAGTCGGTTTTTATGATTTCCCTTCGGTGCGGTGTAGAGTCATTAGGTTTGTCGAAGCAAGAAACACGACAAAGGTGCAAAGCCATCGCCGGGATTCAAACTCCAGACCTTCCGATTTCCAGTTGTATGTGCTGCTAATTACACCACGAAGACACACGGTAAGGAAGGAGAAAAATCCCTCATAATGTAAGCAGCACCACCAGTAATAATAATAATAAGACTAAGAAGAAGAAAGCAACTAAATATAATAATTCGCTGGAATCATCTCTCTTTTCTTGGCTTCGGAAAATTTGGTCACATTACTCTAAGTAAATCGGTTCACGTTACCACGGTAACTGGAGTTTAGTTGCATAAAAGTTATTTTGTCCCCCTGACTTTTATTATAAAACGGGGATAAGGTGCGCAGTAGAGAAACTTTATACAGCAGACTCAAGATTAACCGGTTAATAACGGTGAACTCAAAATCATGGTAAATTAGGCAGCAGTTAAAAAAAGCATAGGAAAGAGAATTGTCCTATATTATAACTATCAAAAAACACCTTTAAAAGTTTACCGGTATGTGAGTTAAAATAACAAGCGAAATAACGATTATTGGAGGGATTCAGGCGGCAAAAATCAGCGTAATATTCGCAATTCCAAAAGTAGTTTTGAAGTTTCAAATACAGAGCCCTCTTCTTCAGCTGCAGAAGTGCAAATTGTAGCTCTTTTAGCAGCAGAAGTCATTTTGCACTTCTCCCAGCTGAAGAAAAAGGTTCTACATTTAAATTTTCGAAACTAGTCCTACAAATTTAAGAATATTTCACTGATACTTGTCGCCTAATTTCAGAAGTTGAGACTTCAAACAAGAGATTATTTTACTTACCCAAGTACTTAAGGAAAATAACATATCTAGAGGTTTCATTAATTATTCTCTTAAAAAAGCTGGCGTTAAATACCGAATTTAATATTTGGACTTACAGGAAATGATAAGCTTGTCTGAAACCTTGTTTGTTGCTAATGTTCACTTGTCTGAGCTATAGTCAACCCAAGCCCACGAAATTCCTCTTGGTAAGAAGCGCACGTTTACGCCTGTCGTTGGCAACAGCCTTGAGCACCTTACAGGCGACAGTTCCGCCCCCAATTTTGATGGAGAGCACCCCCGGGGACGACGGGTCTGCTGGTCTTCCATCTGTCTTCCTCTACCACCAACCTATCGAGAGGACTTTCAGCTCGCCCAATATTTAGAGTGCCCCCATGCCGCACCCACATTATACATTTACAAAGATCCATGCCTTCTCCAGGATTCGAATCTGGGCCTTTCGGCAGGGCAGTCAGCGACGCTAACTACTATACCGGTTGAGCGTCGTCTGAAACCTTAGGAAGGATAAGAAAAGATCTCATGAGAGCTTTGAAGATTTGTATATTTTGTAATTAAACTGTACGAAATTTCCTCTTAAATATTCTTTCAATCCTCCTTTCAGCTGTACTTTTTTTTCTCTTGGATTCATATAGTTTTCAATTATAAAATTTTCAATTTTCCTCACCATTTCTTATTTTTTCAGTTCTCGGAATTCAGTTTTTAATATTACTTCCTGTCCTTTTTGCTGTATTGCCACACTAGAAGAAAATTCGTGTCATTTCTAGTCTCAATTCCCACAAAACAGAAGCAATTATAAAATAAAAGCATAATGGCCTCTCTCATGCTTTACTCATGGCAACCGTTAGCATCTCGCGTTTGTTTCAGTGATGGCGCTATTTTGAAAGTTCTTTTGTTAGAGTAAAATGCAAGTAGATTTTAAAATTTAATTTTGGCCAATTAGTTCATAAACAATGTCGGGATCCTTCTATGGAACCAGCAATGATTCTCTTGTTTTATTCTTTTATTTTACGTTTTAATTGGCATTACAATGTATTTACTTACAAATTCCAGTTTATAATTTCCACAATACTACATATTTGCTTTCTGAATTTCTCTTCGTATTTCCTGGGAGATAATTTTCATTTATATTCTCCATTACTTTATTAAATTAAATATTATCTTTGCAGCAACAGTGCAGTATTTTACTTTTGTCCTATTAAATATAATTTTAAAGTTTTCTTCTTGTTATTCTTTACTGTATATATATATATATGTTTGTTTGTGTGTGTAAGAAAGATAAAAAGTATGTAAATTACAAATATAAATTGGAATTTAAATTAGCAATAGACCCTTAATTTTCATTTGAGTATTCCCCCTCTCTATTCTAAAAATAGAGTTATTTTTTTCCGGTCTGTGTCATTTTGGGACTAATCCATGTCACATGATTTGTACATAATGTTGGTGATGTAAATGGAATTAAAACTTAAACAGCCAATAATAATTTTGCAGCAGTATTAATTATCCAATCAAATGCACTGAGAACCGAAACTAACTCATTCTGAACTAAGATTTGATTCTGAACACAACTTTCTTGCTTTTTGCACTTCAGCCTAGATAGACTGCTACTTGTTGCTCTTCTTTCTGCCGAAAAGCTATTCAAAATGTAAATATTCTTGAAGAAAGAACGAATAGAATGCCAATTTGTCTGAGGCTACAACGTGTTTACTGAAATAAAGACGAATATTTAATCTGCCTTGGTTGTCAAATTGCTGTTTATAATATATCATCTTTAGCATATATGAAAGGCAATATTTCTTCATCTACGCTATCAGTATTTCTTCTATATCATTACGTCTAAGTTTGTTTCATCACAATGAGTCGACAAGGACATCATCTATCTCGAAAATTCCTGTTTTCACCGAAATGTTTTAATGCAAGTCTGCGTCATGCGTATGTCTAATTTTTACCTTCATAATCGAAGTTCTATCTTTCCACGTTTCTATGTTTATAATTTTGAGGCAAGTTTGTGTCATGCCTATTTTTTAATATTCTGCGTTTAAAATCGTTCGCTTGTGCTCTACCCAGTGTTTAAGTAAAATAAAATACTGTATGATTATGTGTGGTTTAATCAGTGCCTTGCAGTTTAACAGTACTTCAAAATCAATAGGAGTATTTTAAATCAATTACAAAATGATTCAGCGTTCTATTCATCATTTGTATTTATAAAAGGTGTTTGCAATCACCATAGGTGAGATACGTTCATACACTCCTGTTTATGTATTGAAAATTAACAGAGGTCATCAGTCAATCGTCATTCACTCCACACATGTTGAACTAAGGGACATGTTTTTCATTCGGTTTCTGATTCCTGTTTTTAATATACAGCCTTACAGATTGTTATCCATAATCATTTTGTTGAGGTCAAAGTGTATCAAATTACTGTTTTTTCAGTGAAACAAAAATGATGCTAGTGCAGTGGATTTTAAATTTTGTTTGAAGTGTTTTAGTTGAAAGTTTTACAATTTGATTATATGTAAGAAAGATAGCTACAGGTGTTTCATTGTGTGCTTCATCAATTCGTAGACGTCTGCTGCAGTGTGGACTGCGCGCACGGACTCCTTTATACAGGATCCCCCTAACGCACGACCATCGCCGCCTGTGGCTACAATGGGCCAATCAGCATAGAGACTGGCGTGCTGATTGGCAGCATGTTGTGTTTTCTGACGAATCCCGCTTTAATTTGTGGTACCATGATGGCCGCATTCGTGTCAGACGCTATGCCGGTGAACGCCACCTTCCGGAGTGCATTATCGAACGCCACAGTGGACGAACACCCGGAGTTATGGTCTGGGGCGCCATAGCATATCATAGACGATCTCAATTGCTACGAATTGTGGGCAATCTGAACAGCAACCGGTATATCCGTGAAGTTCTACAGCCCGAAGCTGTTCCCTTCCTTCAAAGCTTGCCAGGCGCTGTATTTCAACAGGACAATGCCCGCCCTCATACTGCTCGGATTGTTAAATCCTTCTTTGCAGCGCAGCAGGTACAGCTTCTTCCTTGGCCTGCGTGTTCCCCGGATATGTCGCCAATTGAACATGTGTGGGATGTCATTGGTCGGCGTCTTGCTCGTGATCCTCGTCCTGTTGCGTCTGCAGACGAACTTTGGGTACGCGTACAAACGATATGGAATGCTCTTCCTCAGTCAGACATTCAAACTTTGTTTGACTCCATGCCACGTCGTGTAGCAGCACTTATTGCGGCGCGTGGTGGCCACACAAAATACTGATTCTGATCTCTTGTTCTTGTTTGTTTGCTTTGAACATTTAATCATTTATTTGTACCACTACCACTCAACTGTGTATTAAATTGCATTCAATTATGACGATTCCTTCTTGGTGTTGCAATTTTCACAAACGTGAGTGTAAACCTGAAAAAATATTTACTTTTGTACTGAAATAATTTTTTCTATAATCACATCCTATCCTCCCCGGGTACAGAATTTTTATTTTTCTCTTTTTCCGCCTCTCTTCCTCTCTCACCCCTCCAGAAGCCAAGTGTTTAAGACAGCTGAATACTGAATGTTCGTCCCAAATTCTATCCTAGGCGAACAGGCTGGTAGTATGAATGGTTTTTCCGTGTTTTTCTCCTTGTATAACATAAATACGAGCCAGTTTCCCTTAGAAAGTCTTCCACGAAGGCACGAACACGAAGTGGCCCACGTGGTATTTTGCAGTTTTCAAATTACCAACCATAACCTCTTTCTCAGATGCACATAGATTTCCAAGAAGTTCGTATTTTTAAATTAAACAGTCTATAATAATACTACAATAAATTTTATTTTCAAAAGAAAGATTTTAAAAATAATTCTTACGAGTGAATTTTTTTATGAAGATTGCCAAAATTCAGTTCATAACAGCTATTTAATTAATTAAATGTATTAACGCCCAGATTTCACTTTAAACTTTCTTAATGTTTCATGGATAGCTTAAAAAAATTTTCCTTTTCTTGCAAAGACAAAGGGAAAAAAGAAAAGAAAAAATTATTACGCATGCATAACAGCGTTGAAAACTCGTTCATTGAAAAGCTTCAAATCAGAAGCCTAATTTACCGCTAGAATAAATTCTGTCACGCATGCTTAAAAGATTTTTCTTAGCCTGACAGTTTCATCACATATTTCTTTTTCAAATAAAAGGTTTTATTTGCTTCATTTAGAATTTTATGCCTTTTGCCAGATTAGATCTTAAATATTTCTACTTCATAGAGCGAGAAAAAACACTCAAATTCTCGCCGGAACTCGAACCCTGGACTTCTCGAATATGCATCGCATTTCTCAAAGTTATACCGCGAAGACATGCGGAAAGGAGGGTGAAAATACCATATAACTTATTGTTATTCTTTGAAAAATTTAAACATTTAAGCGAATTATACACAGAAAATTATTGTAACGAAATTTAAACTTTGAAGAATATATAGTTTTAGGAGAAGGTGATTAATTACAATAGAAACCTTTCAAAATGAAGTAAAGGATGTGGAGTTATTTCTCATTACATGTTACTTCAGTGGAAATAGCTAAATTTAGCAGTAAATGATAGAAATAAATAAGCTTAATACTGCTAAGAAAGCATACATATCACAATACTTACACTATACAAAAGATTCTGAGCTACTTCTTAATCTTTTGATACAGTACATTAGTTAGCTTAGATTTATTCTTTTTAATTGTAGTAAAATAAAGTCGAAATTATAGCTTAGGAGAAACGGAAAAGAAGAACGTGTACGAAGATGTATAGAGTTTCTGCAACATTTATTACTTGAGTTTACTAATAATTGGCTGAATTTCTTTCCTGCATGCCTTGCTCATCACGTTATTCGCTGAGACCAGATGTTCATTCAAATTTTATGAAAAACATAGTAGGTTAAAACTAACATGTAATCTTAATCGCTAGCTCAGTGGAATGTGTTCTATTGTACTTGTGTCTTACTACAAAGAAAGGCGCCCTCACAGCACAAAGTTAGAATGGCCGAAGATTAGCTGGAAAGTGCTAGAAATTTAGTTGGCTTTTCTCCAACCTGAAAGGTGCATTACTTTTGAATTGGTGTCGTTGTACAATCGTGTCATAACTGCAGTATAGCAGTAAGTCGCTGTAGCTGATAATCGACAAGAAATCCCATCATTTATTTTGTTAGCTATACTTTTAATTATATTATCCGAAGTATTGTCAAATAAAGTTCTGTTTTAGATTTTACTCTGATTTTTATCTTGAATATTTATAGTTAACCACTACAAGAAGAGATAACTCGTCAACTTCTGAAGATCAGTCTTTCGGCTTGACAAGAAGCAGTTTTTAGTTAGCTCAACACCTCAAAAGTTACAGTATTAGACAGTGAAGGCCAAGAAACGCAAAAAACAACTATGCCGCAGCCGGGATTAAAACCACAGATCTTTCGATGTTATGTGGACAAGCTAACTGCTAAAACCATGACAACATGAACGTGATTCCATATAGATGGACGTGAAGAGTATGTTTGATGGCCTAATCATTACTTCTGCTTACCCATCGTACTACGAACAGGCAGTTACGGTACTTCACTTTCGTCGCATTCCGAAATGGACGCAGATAGTGCGATATTTAATTGGTAGTTATCATTAAGTGATAATTATGGCTTCAAAATACACGGATATATAGTCGTCTTATTTTGAGCTTCATTGATCACTTATTCTACGTATGCACAATTTACTTATATGCTTCTGGAAAGAAACTGTCAGTCTCTTATGGGTTTATCCGTAAGACTATATTAGGGAGAATGACTTGTATAGTATCCCATACATAAAAGCTTAGTAACAGACTTCAGCAAATTTTAATACAGTTATCAGTAATTATTTTAATAAGGTGTAGAGATAGTTAGTTTTTGGTAGAAGAAAAAATCAGCCTTGTTCTCGCCAAGATTCGAACTACGAATCTCCAGTTTCCCTAACTGAATATGCTAACCAGTTAAACCCCGATAGGATGCACGACGGAATGCGATATTTTTTCACATTCTTCCCCAATTAAAGGATGCCTGGTGAGAGCACGAAACCTAATCAGCCACATCCAGGTGGTGACGAATTATTGTCCATCTCATTTCAGTTCGGAAGCCACTATAGAGACATTTTTGTATTTTGCGGGGCCAGAAAAGATGAGAAATCCTATACGCTCCCGCCAAGATTCGAACCACGGGTCTTCCACTTTGCTAGCTGGACGTGCTAACTACTTGCACTATATGTACGTGCAAGAAGAAATAAAATAATTGCTTATATTCTTTCCCACTTGTAAGGTGATCAGAGAGAGGCACAAACCTCGTTCGACCAGATCTAAATTATCGTGGATTATCGTCCAATTTTTCAGTTGGGGCGTCACTGTAAGGATTATTAAATTTTCCAAAATCGTAAATGTGACAAATCAACCGTGTCGTAACGGAAATTTTAACCATAGATTTTTTCTATTTGGTAGTTGGACGTTCTAGTCAATTACACCACGAAAATACACACGAATAAATTAAATAATTAAGCTGTAATTTCTTCTGCTATTTCCAACATTAAAAATACACTAAACGCATTTGTATATTTTAATTTTTATAAGATGCTGTTAGTTACACAACTAAAAACAAGTCTGGTAAATTATATATTAAAAATATCTAAATAAGTTTTTAAAACAAATTTATTTATTAGAACAAATAAGTCCGTTTTATTTGCTTTAAGAGAGATTAAATGTAATTTGAATCTAGTGAATGTTCATGTTTGAACAAACAGAAATCAAATTACAAGTATTTTACCAAACAAAATACACTCGGCAAAATAATATGTCTTAATACTAATAACATACATAATCTATGACAGGGAAATGCTAAATATGGACGACCTTTGGAGAGTGAGTCATATTACATAAAGAATGAAATTTGAAAATATTGTAAGTTTATCATGAAGCAACGAAGCGTGACATAAAGAAAGTAGTAGAAACCTACTAAATGCTAACTCCAATATACAAGGGAGGGAAAATGATGAAAAAACTGTCACATTGGATTGGCTTCTACGTATGACACGACACGCTTGAGAGATTTATCATTGCCATTCATTCCATTCCAACTGCAAAGAAATATCGCAAAAATCTTTATATAGATAACACATCCAGGATCAAATAAGGAAATAAAAGGCTTTCAAAATATTTCTGGCAATTGTTAAAATGAATACGTATAAGTGGATATATTCTATGTAGCACTTTTGGGATCTAATATGTACAATAGCTTATTGATTAATAGAGTTTTTCGTTCATACTTTCCTCCATGATAATCTAAATTTCTATGAGACTTTCTTTTCCTCGGCTGTATTCTTATAAAGAAACATATCAAGATACACCGTTTTATGTTTTGGCAACATGAAATCACATATGCAGTGAAAAAATCTCTTCAGAATCCACTTTAAATCAGTTTTATAATTTTTTTTGGGGGGAAAGAGTCAAGTCCTTTATGTCCTTACTACGGATGTCAAGCAAAAACATCGTTAAATTGCATTCGATAGCGATCAAAATGGATACTTTCGTTGAAATATGATACCCAAAATTGTTCGCGATTGCAATACTTCCTTTTTACTTCGTGCAAGGAAGTAATAAAAAAGGAATAGTTAATCTGCCTTAGCTGCCAAGTTTTCTTTTGATTAGAAATCAACATCTCTGTATCTAAGCAATCAACATACCAACATCATTACGTCTTACAGTTAGTCGACAAGGACAGCATCTGTATCGAAAATCCCTGCCTGAAATTAAGTGTATCAGTGCAGAATGGCCATTAGTTGGTTGAAAATTAGTCTACGGAATGAAATTACAAGTTTGAAAGTCCTAAATTGTTTAAGGGAAATTCTAAGTCTTCTTCATTACTCACACAAACATGTAATATATATATATTATTCACTTACAAGTTTGAAATGAAAAGTAAATTCAAAACTGTACGCTTTCCAGATAAAAATCAGATTTCTCCGTTTTTTAATATAGAAGAAAATATACTTTTGCATCTGAGTCAACTGGTTATTCGTTAACTTCATCTGATCTCTTACACGAAGGAATGTCTAATATTCGCAGCACGTTCGTGCTCTGATTCAAGTTTTAAAAACCAACCA
>KK112169.1:521011-594413 GCA_000611955.2 Stegodyphus mimosarum
GCAGGAAACACAGCGCATGGAATGGGTAGCCCAATCACCGGACTTGAATCCTATCGAGCATGTTTGGGATGCTTTAAAAGGACGTATAGCTGCTCTCAATCTTCCTCTTCAGACTCTTGACACGTTTGCAACTGCTTTCCAAGAGCGATGGCTCTCACTGATAGACTGCATAATTGACAGCATCGCACATCGCTGTATGTGTTGTTTTGCTTCTAGGGAAGATCATAATTCATATTAAAGGTAACTTTCATATACCAAATTGTTTGGGATGCTTTAAAAGGACGTATAGCTGCTCTCAATCTTCCTCTTCAGACTCTTGACACGTTTGCAACTGCTTTCCAAGAGCGATGGCTCTCACTGATAGACTGCATAATTGACAGCATCGCACATCGCTGTATGTGTTGTTTTGCTTCTAGGGAAGATCATAATTCATATTAAAGGTAACTTTCATATACCAAATTGACGCATCCGATATGTTCATTTTATATATATGCTAATTTCTGTAACACCATAATTATCTGGTTATTTCTTTTCATGTTATTTTATACCTTTATATGTGTTGTATACTGTGGGTCAGTTTCATTCAATTCTACATGCAACTTTTTCAGTCATCATTATTTTTGGGATTTTTCCTTAATTATTGATAACCAGTGTAAAATAATAATCTGTAGGCAAATAACGTAAATTGTTATAAAGTAATAACAAAAATATCCCTTTTATTACAGTAAAACACCATTTATATGTTTCTTAATGATACATCTTTTCACCTTATTCCAGATTCTTTCGTTTTTATGTTCACAGTAAAATATCCGGTTTATATGCATAACTTCGTTTATGTCACTTTCCCCTGATTAATTCATCAGTGTTTCTGTTCGCAACTCAAATGATTTCTCCAATTTTTTTTTTTTCTTTTCGATGCCTTTTGTAAGTTTTTCTTTGGGATGCAAGGGGAAATCGATATGCGAGTCTTTAAACTGAAACGGTTTCGGATACAATTTCTGTGTCATTTATTAAGCATTACGTTACTATCGCATGCCTCCTACTGCTTTGGTTAAGGCAAAAAATTAAAGTCTGCGTCTATGCTACAATATTTCCACCCAAAAAAAATGCAATGCAAATATAAAAGAATAAACATACAGACTAATAAAATAAAAAAAAAGTGAAAGTTTTCAGATTTTACATTGCGCCCAAAGGGTCTTTTTTTAACGTTTTGTGAGTTACCTTCATTCATTAAATATCAGATTCTTCGCATTTAAATCATAAAATTCAATTCAACAGCAATACCAAAAAATAATTTAAAAAGAGCATATCTTTAGAATTTCAGATACACAGTCTTGCGCGCTGGAGATAAAAATATTATTTTTTTTTTTCTGTACAGTGATGCCATTGTTCGCTTTGAAATCCTTAAGTGTGTTATTCAAAAATTCGTTAAAGGTTAACAAAATATGAAATAGGTAATAAAACAAATTCTAAATTTGGGCTTCCAGATGCCCAGATTCAGAGGAGGATTACGTTATTCAAAATTTGATGGCTGTAGGTAACGTTGTTTTATCACAATGCGAGAAACCTATATACATTTATGCAGTTTCTTAATTATTTAATTTTTTTAAATATAACACAGGGCGATAATATTTAGTGGCAACAGTTTGAAAAGTGATACGAACATTTACAGTGAACCGACGCAAAATGCCAAAACGAAATTAATAGCCTTTCTGAGCTAACGCTCCTTTGGGCTAAAAATAAGATCAGGGGAGAAAGAAAAGGCATGTTATTTCTCATTTTTATGTTAAATATTATGCAGTTTGAGTTCTAATGCTTATGAAAACGAAATATTTAACCGTTTTAAAATACAGGTAATATTTCAAACAACTAAAATTAGGTTAAAAATATCAAATTCGTGTGAAGATAATACAGCATTTAATGTCTAGAATTAAAATATACGCATCACATTCTTAAATCGAAATTTCGCTTACATGTCTTTCTCATTTATACGTCTTTTTTTTTTAAACAGGTTTTTGGAAGCGAAAAAACTGTTCTTTATTGTATTTTAAAATTAAAGAAAATATTAAAAATTGAACTTTCTCGGTTAGAAAGAAGAGTATGCGTTCTGTAAAATTGTAGTTACGGATTTTTGAATTGTAGAACTGTTAAAAATATTTTCACTTGTCAGGTTCATAGGTCTAAATAAGATTGCAGAGGAATTAGGTAATTTAGAAGCCGGAGATAAGGAAAATGTGCAATGCCTTCGCCGGGACTCGAACCACAGACATCTCGGATATGCGTCGAGCGTCCTGATCACTACACCACGATGGCATGCAAAGAAAGCAGGAGAAATACCTTATAAAGCTTAAGAATATCTTTAAATATGAGAAGTATCAAAATATTGCAATCTATTGAATTGCTGATCATTGAACCATAGTATTAGTTTAATGAAACTTACTTAACGGAAAGCAAAATTTTAGCTGTACGAATCAAATAAGATACATGATTCTGATAATGAAAATTTTGGTCACGCATTTTAAATATGAGAAATTTAAATTTTGAAGCGTACCCGATAAAAAAGGAAAAAACTGTCAAAATTAATCCAAATTATTAGTAAATTGATCCCTAATCTTCTAAAAATCGTTGGTAAAACATAGAATAAATTCTAAAATCATTCTGTAATGTGCAATATTAGCAAACAAGGGAAAAAAAGATAATTTTACAAGGGAAAAAATTTCAAGTTATATGTCTTAAGCGAGTGGTCTCAAACGACGGCCTTCAAAGCAATTTTATATGGCCCCAATAGGATAAGTTTTACACTTTTACATATTTTACATAAGATTGATATTTACATAAGAAATTCTATTTCTTTATCTCAATAACTTAGGTAATAGGTATTTTTCCCGCCTTCTTTGCATGCCTCCGTGGTGTAATGGTCAGCACATTCGACGCGTATTCAAGAGGTCCGAGGTTCGAGTCCTGGCGAGGGCATTGCTCATTTTTCACAGCACCTGATTCAAAAATACCTAATGTCTCTATAACTTCCAAAGAGTAAAATTTCATCGATCAACAAGCCATATTTTGGAAATGTACGACTGCATTCCTTGAAAAAATGAAGACTCATACAAGTAGTGCATGTATACCTTTTCAAGGTATTCCTGCGTATGGCCTATTGTGCCTTTGGCCTCTTGAAAAGAGCTCTTTCTAAGCGCAAACCCACCATGATTGATGGACTCTGAGAAGTAGTGGAAGAGGAATGGAAATCAATACTCCTGGAAATTTTAGGAAAAGCTCTTCTACCAGTGAAATCACGATGCAAACTTATAGCCCAGGCAAAAGGCTATCAGATCGAACATTGAGGGAAAAAACATATTTAAAAAAAAATCTGAAAGCTTTCAGATTTTATATTACGTCCAAAGATTCTTTTGTTAACGTTTTGTGAGTTACCTTTATTCATTAAATATCAGATTCTTCGCATTTAAACCATAAAATTCAATTCAACAGCAATACCACAAAATAATTTAAAAAGAGCATATCTTTAGAATTTCCGATACACAGTATTGCGCGCAGTGGAGATAAAAATACTGTTTTTTGTTCTGTACAGTGTTGCCATTGCTCGCTTTGAAATCGTTGTTATTCGAAAATTCGTTAAAGGTTTACAAAATATGAAATAGGTATTATTAGGAGATAGTATTTTTATGCCTATTTATTTCCTAACATAAATATAACGTACAGTACAAGCAAGAACATTTATGAATACAAAGACGTAAGTGATGCCATTCACAAAAAGGGTAATGTTATTTTTAATAGTTCGATGGCTTTGCCGCAACATCCTCCCCACCCTGGTCAACCTCCAGGGGGATGACAAGCTGCACCGGTCGGGTAATGGTATGTCCATTGATGCGTAGAACACAAGTACGGACTTTCTTGTCGCGGCCAAGGATTAGCTCCTCGACACGTGCCTTTTTCCAAGTGTGGCGAGGTCTAACATCTTCTTGTAGTAGGACAATGTCCCCTTTACGGATTTTATTTGTTTCAGATGGATTCCGCACTTGATGAAATGTACGCAAGTCCATCAGATATTCCTTTTGCCATCTTTTCCAAAAGGAGTCCATCAAATGTTGACGATTCTTCCACATACGATTTAAATTTGTTTCAGGATTTGTGGGGCTGGAAGGAATAGTAGTTAATTTCTTTCCTATGAGGAAGTGCGAGGGTGTTAAAGCTTCCTCAGAGTCATCTTTTATTCCATATTCATGGACAATCGGTCTACTGTTAAGAGCGGCTTCAATATCACATAATACAGTGATCAAACCAGCGTCATCCAAAAGAGCCTTACCTAATGTTTTCCGAAGGCATTGCTTAATTGAGCCTATCATTCTTTCCCACCATCCTCCCCACCAAGCCGCTCGTGGGGCGATGAATTTCCATTTGATGTTGTGGTGGGCATAGAATTGTTGTACCTTGGCAGAAGATATAGTATCCCAGAATAATTTCAGCTCTTTGTCCGCAGCACAGAAAGTTGTGGCATTATCAGTATACACCGTATGAGGAAGTGAACGTCTAGAGACAAAACGTTGTAATGCAAGTAGGAAGACGTCAGTACGCAGATCGGAAACTAATTCTAAGTGGATAGCTCGGGTTGTAGCACATGTAAAGATGACAATGTAAGCTTTTGTAACGAAGTTGTTATTTTTTACGTAGAGTGGTCCAGTAAAATCCATTCCGGTAGTTTCGAAAGGAGATGACTTTTGAATTCGCTCAGCTGGTAATGGAGCTTCTATCTGTTCACTTCTCTTTTGTTTCAGTACTTTACATGGAAGGCAAGTCTTTAACACCTTTTTAATGGCGTGCCTTGCTCTTAATATCCAATATTCTGAACGAAGCTGAGAAAGTACAATCCGAACACCGAGATGATGCATTCGTAAATGTGTTTGGCGTATCAGTAGGGTTGTAAAATGATGAGAACCTTCCAATAATATGGGATGTTTTTCAGCATGAGATAAATCAGAAAATTGTAGTCGACCACCAAGAAGTATAACATTGTTCTTGAAAAAGGGGTTAAATTTTTTTATCCTTGATTTCTTAGGGAGTGATTTTCCTGTCAACAGAGCTTCATATTCTGAAGGAAAGGATTCTTTTTGAACGGTCTGTATCCAATAAATACGAGCTTGATTTAATTCTGTGGCAAGTAACTCACCCACTAACTTTTCTTGTTTCCTACAGTTGTGAATAAAGCGAAAAATCCAGGATGTTACACGTAGCAATTTAAAGTAAGAACTGTAGTTTGTAGCATTTATGATTGGTTGAGTAGATACGATGTGAAGGGTCTGAACTTTTTCTTTCTTTCTTTCTAAGTTATGACTGTAATCTGTAGAGATAGTATCAGAATGAGGCCAATATTCTGGAGATTTGACTAACCATGGAGGGCCGTTCCACCAAATTTTTAGGTTTTTTAGTGTTGATGGTGAAACACCTCGAGAAAGTTTGTCAGCTGGATTGTCTCTGCCAGGGCAATGTCTCCACTGTGAAGGATTAGTATAGGAAATAATTTCTGTTACTCTGTTGCTAACAAAAGTTTTCCACTTGTTGGGGTCACTGCGTATCCACCCTAAGACAACTTGAGAATCACTCCATAATGTTGCATTCGACGAACATATATTTGTTTCAGCACAGAAATATTGTAACAAACGTGCTCCCATTAGGGCCGCTAAGAGCTCCAAACGAGGTAAGGTAACTTTCTTTATAGGAGCTAGTTTGTTGCGACTACACACTAAATGCACATTCGTTTGGTCACCTTTAAAAGTAACAATGTAGAGAACTGAACCATAGGCACGTTCAGATGCGTCACAAAACACATGAATAGCAAAGGGAACATGTGATGAAATGCCTATGCATCGAGGAATTTGAAGGGAGCAAATGTCATCAAGTTCTTTTACAGCTGCATACCATAAAGTTGATAAATTAGCAGGTAGTAATTCATCCCACTTGATTCCAAGAATCCATGTATCTTGGAATAAGATTTTCCCAAGGATAGTAAATGGTGAAAAAAGTCCTAAGGGATCATAAAAACTAGCAATGCAGCGGAGTAACCATCTCTTTGTAAGTGGTTTGTCTGGGGTAGAAACACAGAGGGAAGTCTTGAATGCATTCTTCAAAGTATCAGAATTTGTATTCCAGCCAATACCTAAGACGGTTGTTTCCGTTTTGTGAGATTCTTCATGTGTTTGTAGTACATCTTTGAGTTTCAAAGAGTTTGTAGCCCATTTTTCCATAGGCAGTTTCATTAGAGCCATTAAATTCTTGATCTCGTGATATAGCATTATAATGCGTGATTCAGTTTCCATACTAGCAAGAAAGTCATCCATATAGAGATGTTTATCTATCATTGATGCAGCAATTGGAAATTCTGTGATATGTCTTGCAGCCAATTCTCGTGTGGCAGCACAGAGTAAAAACGGACTGCAAGTAAGACCAAATGGTAAACGAGTAAATCTATAAACAGTTATTTCATCTGTAAAGGTAGTAGGTTGAGATGAATCAGATTGTAATTTGTACCAAAAAAATTTTGTGATGTTCCTATCGTCTTTATGTAGTGACAACTGTAAGAAAGCTTGCTTACCATCACATGTAACAGCGAATTCATGCAATCGAAACCTTAGTAGACAACCAATAGTTTCAGGAAGAAGATTCGGGCCAGCTTCCAAGATATCGTTCAGTGAAGGCATTCCTGGAGCATGCGAGGAAGCGTCGAACACAATCCTCCACTTGGTTTCAGATTGCGTTTTCTTTCTTACAGCATGATGAGGAAGGTAATATACTGACTTCTCATTGGATTCATCTATGGAACATACTTCAACATGTTTTTGTTCAATGTAATTCAGCATGCATTTGTCATATTGTGTCTTGAACACATCACTAGATGCAAGTCTTTTTTGAAGAGAATGAAATCTGTTTTCCGCTATAATTTTGTTTGTAGGCAAAGGTGTGAGCAATGGCTTTTTAGGTAGAGACACAATTCTTCGATTGTCCTCAGTGTTGTAAGTTTTGTGAAATTCTGATAAAATTTCTTCATCGCGAGTAGTCATTTTTCGTTTCTGCGCATCTTGTATCGCAATGGTGTCTAATTCCCAGAAACGACGTACCTGATCATTTAAACAATCAGTTTCAACTTGCACACAAACTTGATGGACAGAAGTCTTGTCTGCGATTGTAGTATGCGTTCTTGTTCCACTAAGAACCCATCCAAACACTGACGGTATCAGAACAAAAGATTCTGAAAGCTTGATTGGAGCTTCTGCGGAAACAATTTGCCAATAATGATCACCACCAATAAGTATTTCTATGGGCAGTGAAGAGTCATCCGGTGGATCAGCAATTCTCAATCTTTTCTTCTGAGCAAAGTGAACTATTTCTGGTGGAGCAGTAGGATGTGTAGTATAGGAATTGGAGCTTTCAAATGCGGAGATCGAAAATGTTTGGTTGCTCCACAAACTTGAAAGTGACAGTTGAACACATCTACGTTGTTCTTGTGAAGTAAAAGATTCAAATGCTTGAACTAAAAGTGAGGCGGAACTGACAACTTTAAGCTTAAGTTTTTCAATGAGGTTTGTGTGAACAAAACTTGCTTGGCTACCACCATCTAAAATGCAGCGTGTTAATTTAGTAATGCCTGTGGGGCCAGTAACATACACACGAGCAGTTTGCAAATGTGTGAAAATAGTTTTAGGAAAGGTTATGTGATTTACAGCACTGCTAGTTACCCGCAGTTGATTGTTTTCAACAGGAGGACAAATAGAAACATGATGCCTTTTCTTGCATTTAGTGCATCGTGCAGTATTTTTTCTTGGGCAGTTTGAAACTCTATGACCACGGTTAGTACACAGAAAGCAGCGATTTGAAGTTTTAAGTTTCTGAACACGAGTATCATAGTCTGTAACAGTTTCACAATATTGAGGCCAATGTCCTGTAGTATCACAAAATGAACAAAATGGCGAAATTTTCTTACGTTTATTTACTGTTTTGGAATTGATACTAAAATTTTCTACCGTGAACTTTACGGTGTGATCAGAAAAAGACGTACCTTTAACTCTTTGTGTTGCAATTACACCTTCCACTTCTTCTGCCAGGAACTGCATCAGTCTAGTAATATTACCTTCATTTAGCTTTTCACGCTTGGCATAGATAATCCAGCGGCAACAAATATCATTGGGAAACGCACGAATAATTTTTGGCACTAGGATTCTACCGTATGCTTCAATATTCTCACCCAGAGCAGTTAAAGCTTGAATTCTCCTGTTACATTCTATGTAAAGATCATTTAGATGCGTAGGAGATGGGTCTTGAATAACAGTTAAATGTTCTAAGTAATCTAAGTGTGACTGGATAATTCGATCTTTATTTCCGTATCTTTCCTTTAACAATTTTTTTGTTGTTTCATAGGTGTCTCCTATTACACTAATTCCATCAACAAGGCGTTTAGCTTCACCATCTAAATAACCTCTGAGGAAAACATGTTTATCAATAACAGAAAGATGTGGATTGGCATCTATAGAAGATTTAAACTGTTCCCAAAAACATTGCCACTGTTCAATTTCTCCTGTAAATGATTGTAGTTTAATTGTTGGCAATTTAACTGTATATGATTGAGCCACAGGCGCTGTAGTAGAAAGGTCGCCAAATTTCATCGCCAAATCATTGGTATCCATATTGGAAGCAGTAACATTATTTGCAGTTAGCGATAATTTGTTCTGAATAATTTTTTGTGCTTTGAAAACTGCGGATTCACCAGTATCTATGTAGTTTTCACACTGCAAATTATCATTTTCGTATTCATCGTCAGAAAGAAAATTGTGAATTTCGTTATCTATTAGTTTCATATCATTTAAGGCAGCTGTTAAGCGATTAGAAATATATTCAATCTTTTCAATTGAGAAATCATCGTTCAAAGTATCAATTTCAGTAGAAAAGCGAGAAACATTACTTCGCACGGCTTTCCGCTTTCGTTTCAGTTGCGTCATTTTGTCTACAGCTTCAGCGGTCGGCGCCATTGCTCGAGTAGTAGAGAACACAAAACAAAACTACGCTTTAATGTCGGGAGTAAAATAATTCAGCAAAAATAATCCAACAGTAGGAAGTATAAGTTCAAGGTCCTGTTTCGTAAATGGTTATTTCGGCACCAAATATTAGGAGATAGTATTTTTATGCCTATTTATTTCCTAACATAAATATAACGTACAGTACAAGCAAGAACATTTATGAATACAAAGACGTAAGTGATGCCATTCACAGAAAGGGTAATGTTATTTTTAATAGTTCGATGGCTTTGCCGCAACAGGTATTAAAACAAATTCCAAATTTGGACTTCCAGATGCCCATATTCGAGTGGAGGACTACGTTTTTCAAAATTTGATGTCTCTAGGTACCGTTGTTTTTTCACAGTGCGAGAAACATACATATATTCATGCAGCTTCTTCATTATTTAATTTCTTGAAATATAGAACAGGGCTGTTATATTTGGTGGCAACAATTTGAAAAGTTAAACGCCGTTTATAGTGAACCAACGCAAAATGCTAAAACGAAATTAACAGCCCTTCTGGGCAAATTGCCCCTTTGGGCTTAAAAAAAAGAAACCTCTTTACATTTTAACATTAATTAAACGGCCCCGAAACTATTTAAAATGCGTTAACTTCCTTTGTATTAGAGATTTGTAATATTTTCCACTTGGAAGATTATTTTTCAGTGCTCCACAGATTTAACGTCTGCAATGATTAGTTCCATCATTAAATGAAGCTATGAGAGAATCCACACAAAAGCGTTTCAGTATTAAATTTTTAAAAAAAAATCTAAGCCGAATTTGAAAAAAAAAGCGGTTTTTAATGCACACAGATGCTCTATAGAAAATTGTAGCAACGAGTTCTTTCCATCTGAGAGCACGGGATAGACACAGACATAAACTGTTTCTTGTATTATTATAAGTTAGTATTAAATTTTACAGATTATTGATCGTGAAATTGGGGAAGAGTTTAGGCTTAAAATTCTATCCTCTGTCTTTAAAATAGTATATAATCTTGTCATAAAAATCAATAAAACGCCTCCGATAAGAAGCTTCATTCCTCATAATGCAGCAGAAGTCGGTATAAAAATAATGATCAAGTTAAAAGATATAATCAGGAACTCTCAAACAAAGGAAGTAACCTAAAGCCGCAGGACATAATTCCACCTTAAACGAGCCCACGCAAAGTGAAGTGCATTACATCTTCTGTTAAATGGTTTTGGTGCGACAGCTCTTTTAAAAGCCGCTACAGGCATAACTTCCTTCAGAATAGCACACAGCTCTGGTAATGGCTTAAAAAGGAAATGAACCAAATGTAAGTTTCAGATGCTTATTTCAGAAGAAAGGAAGGATGGGGAACCTTAAATAGGAACGGAAGAAAATCTCAAAGTGAAATGTAAAATGGAAGCGGCCTATCGCAGTTTATTTTTAATAAAGCTAAATTTTGTTTCGAAGAAAGGGCAAAAGAATGTTTTTCAGTGTTTTATAAATACGCGTATTTTGATCGATTTAATAAATTCTGCATAAATTCAACTTGTTTTACACGAGGATAAGATATCTGTAATATTTTATGCTGTCATATTTTTATCTTATATATATGTTACGGTGAAACACCAAAATCTGGAGAATGTCGTCTTTCATTGGTGAATGTCAACGTTCACATAGTCGCTTGGTTATGTCCGAAATATTTTCCAAATACTCTTATTTCTGACTTACACCAGTAAATGTCGACATTGACCATGTACTAATGGTGAATGTTGAATATATAACAATATTATATTTTCTTCTCCGTAATTCAGTCACGAAAAAACACACAAGTACTTAAAACACACAATACATTCAAAATGAGAAAGGAAAATAATAGAAGTTGAAAAACTTACTTAATTATACAGTACGTTCCAAATGAGAAAATAAAATAATAGTAATGAAAAACTTACTAAATTATACGATTCAAATCTGATTAATTGCAACAACTTAAACTATTATGACACTTTGAATTGCACAAGAGGCCCTTGCGTTTACAATTGCATTTATAGGAAACAGCCAGTCGCCTCTCTTTTCGACCTACACCAGAGCATATCTGTGATTGTCGACATACACCGGTGAGGGTCCGAATGTACAAGAATGTAATGCAATATTCGATCTTTCACCGACGTATTTGGCGAATGTTGACAATCTCCGGTGAAAGTCGACATTCTCCAATTTCGGTCTTTCACCGTAACATATATATAAGGTACAAAAATCTTCAATTTAGTTCCTGCATTTTCTACATACATACACACACACACACACACATACATATATATATATATATACTGGAGTTTTGTATTGTAAAGGAAATATGTAAAATATAAAATATTTATCTTTCAAATAATAAATTAATAATAGCCTTTCATTCGATAAATAACAAAGCAATAATTTTTCTAACTAAACCCCCAGGCATTTTGAAAAAGATTCGTCTAATAAGATAATCTCTGTTGCATACTAATCGATGAGATCTGAACCGAGCATCTGGATATCAATCTGTCGTGAATCTGAAATGCAATTCGGTATAAAAGGTAATTGCGTCGCAAATCCCTCTCTCTTCTCTTCTGTTTCTTTTCGCTGCATCGCTTTGCCCCTAGCCACGCAGAGTTTACTTTTGCAATTTCGTCCATTGTTTAAGAAGATGTAAGCTGTATAAAATTGTGGGCTGCATAGCGCACCCGCAGTGATAAAGTACATTACCGAGAAATAAAATTATGTGTGGAGTTTATGGTTATGTCTGCCTTCGACTGTCATCTTTCTAACTGTGAAGCAAAGTCTCTTCAAGTTACAATGCACAGAACCATTGTCAATCCGTTGCAACTTTCTCTCACCAAGTCATCATATTACATCATACATCATATTACATATTATAGTCAAGTCATTATATATATATATATATATATATATATTTACTTTACAATACACAGCTCCAGTAATGCCTTGAAAAGGAAATGAACCAAATATAAATTTGAGATTCTTCTTTCCAAAGAAAGGAAGGATGTGAACCCTTAGTAGAAACGGAACAAAATTTCAAACTAAAATGTAAAGTGAAATCGGCTTTTCGCAGCTTATTTTTGCTACAGCCAACTTTGTTTCAAAGAAAGGGCAGAAGAATATTTTTCAACCTTTTAGGAACACGTGTATTTTGATCTATTTAATAAATTTTGCATTTACTCAACTTGCTTTGTGCGAGGACAAGGTACCTATAATATTTTATCACACTATATTGTAAATATATTGCATTCTCGCCTTTCTTTGAATGCTGAATTAATCCAGAAGTGGACTAAATTTAAAATCTGCAGCAAATAGAAAATGTAATAATTAAATGAACTTAAAAATGTGTAAAGTTTTAGTTTAAACTAACAAAGTTTTATATTAATTTGCCTTTCCTATGTGTTCTTATTTCAACTTCCCGTTAGAATGAGCGCGCGTTTCAGCTTTATGCTAATTTGAAGTGGAGCCAAGTTTATATTTAAACGATAGCGAGGAACTACTCGGAGTGAGAGAGCTTTTAGTCTCAGATCACTGCGGCTCTGTTCGACGGACTAGCTAGTATTTAAATTTTAAGCATTAGCGCTGTTACTCTATTACTTATTGAAGTAAATCTAAGTACGTTAGTATTAGTTAAATCTTGCTACGCACCATTTAGCATAGAGGCCAACCTCGCGTTTATAGTTCTGTGAGCAACAACTACTTAATTTTTACTCAACAGTAATTTAAATTATTTGATTGTTTAGTTTAGACCCAAGTGCGATCATTATTTTCTGTAATCCCTCCCGAGTTGGGAAGTGGCTGTACATAATTGTGGTTTAATAAAAGAGGATTTTAAATCCGTCTTACGTGCAGTCATTCTACCACTTAACCACAGTTTTCTACCACAAACATAGCTGCATTCAGCTCCCTCTTCAAGATCAGGACTTAGTTTATTTCACGAATATGTTCGCCAAGAGTATGCACCGAACACTCAGTCCTGACAAATGTAAATATTTATTCGCCGCTCAAGCTCAATTCAGAGTGACTGAACGGGTTGGCTGCACACGATTGTTCAGAGTGCAACAAAAATCAGGTAGTTCGACACTCAGTAGTTTGGATAGTATAATCATCTGATTATTTTAGTACATATGTTCCTCGAAATTAGCTGGCATAGCGTTAGATCTCTGCTCGAATTCCAGAGAGAAGGCATGAATGTTTGTAAATGTGTAGTGTCTTTGTGGCATGAAGGCTCTTAAAATTCGTCAAGTCCCTCGAGGGGCTGGTGGTAGGATTCGAAACTCTTGGATACCATTCCGCAAAGTGAAAATTCAGCAATCTCATGATCACCTAGAAGGTGCGCAGAGCCTTGACCAAAGACTGATGCTTTCTTCTTCGAATTCATGGACGCGATCGGGACTCTGTTGTGATCAGGAAGCTAACTAGAACAACAATATGTAACTTCCGGTATTCATGACTTTTGAGAGCACTATAGTCATTCGATAATACCAGCAAATTTCCACCAGAAACTTCGCGCAAGTGGCATTTATTTGTTAGTCTTTATTTTCGTAATATTTTTTGTTGTTGTGAAAAAGCGTGTACAGAGAAAGTACAGAAGCCTTAGACAAAATTATAGCCGCTTCTTACGAAGCAAAATTCTGTTAAAAGATACAAAAATATTAGTAGTACTATGATTAATCACTCTTAGAGGAAGCTGTCTAATTAAGAGGTTTGGTATTATTTAAATAATATTCATTAAAAAATAATACAAACTATACTTCGCATTTTCAAATTGCAAATTAAAAGCATAAAATACAATTTTAACTAACAAATTTAAACAAAAGATATTTTAAAACAACTCGCATGAAGTTTTATTGTTCTAAAATAATTTTAAATAGATGTTTAGAAACACTTATAATTTTTAAATGATAAATTAAATTTTAAAAGTTGGAGAGTCATTAAGTTTATTTCGAAGCAGGAGCATGAAAAAATGAGCAATGCCTACACCTGGAATCGAACCACGGACCTCTCGGTTACGCGTCGAGCGTGCTGACCATTACACCACGAAGGCATGCGAAGAAGCCGGGAGAAATACCTTATAAAGTAAGCAATTCAAAGTTTTTTAAGTTTAAAAAGAATTAAATTAAAAATAGAAAGAACAACATGAATAGCAGTATTTTAAAATTATAATTTAATAGTTTCTCGTAACGTTGAAATACTGCAATATTGTCACCTATAATCGCGTAAGTTCGAAAGCCTGAGTAAATCACCATTAAAAACATAACAATAAAAATTCTCTTTTATAAAACTTAGATTCAATAATAAAAAAGAGGACGGGGTAAAGAAAGAAAACTCATTTATCGCTTTTATTTAATAGAAATACAGATAGAGTAATGCCTTTATAATGCAACCATTTGTATTGACAATAATCATCATTCAAAAGAAAGAGAACAAGTATTACCGAAAATAACAGACAGAAATAAATGCGATAAGTGGCCAAACTTGAAAACCCACCAAAAGGCGCCATAATCTTACCAGTATTACTGGTATCTACACCGCAGCATAATATACAACTCCACATTTGATCGATGAAGTTCAGAAGCACAAGCCTCTGCAGTTATTCCAACACCAATTGGAAAAAACATACAGGGTTGCTGTGAAAAATTGAATTCCATTCTTCCGTTGCATTGTTGACAAGGGTCTTTGTGAGCCAAGATTTAGACGGCAAAAGAGAGTACAAAGCAATACTTAGGAATGCGCGCTTTTGTTGTTAAGCCTGTCACATAAGCAATATTTCATATATAATATTCGAATAGGCAGGTCAGGGACAAAATGACTTAATATTCGCTTAAGAGGCAGCGATAGTAATAGTCTGTGTTAAGTATTCCTTTTATCGTGCTACTTACTTCAAGAAACATTTTATCATAACTATGAATAGAATTACAGTATATTAAATACGTTATGAAATATGAATTTAACTACATACTTTTTAAAAATTTTAATAGCTAGTGAAGGTGTGTCAGCATTGGCTACTGTATTAAAGAAATTTGTAAGTTTTTAAATGGTCACTTAGCCGAAAGACACTTCTAACTGTTAGCCGGTAGAATATTTAGACGACGCAGGATATTTAGCTAATAAGGCATATAATCGAAAGCATGTTTACCGACAACATATTTACCCAACACGTGTTTAGCCAAGAGCCGGCAACGCTAATAGCACTGTCGGCTAAATATCTGTGCCTGCTAAATGTTCTCTCAGCTAAATCTCCATGTCTATTAAATATCTAATTATCTTTTGTCCGTTATGTGGTTTGTGGCTAAATATTAAGGACTCAAATTTAGTGTACAGGTTTTTAATGTTTAAAGCAAATATGCCACCTATTAATACGATAGATAGCTAGCTTTAGAGATGTATCATATTTTCTCCAAAAAAACATACACGTATTCTGAAATTAAATAAAAACCCAATAGCAAAAATTCATGAGAAATAATTCTAAATTTTAAAGCATTATACAAAAGAACTAGCTATACCGTCTTTAAGAAAATGATGACTAAAAACTTTCATTCAATAATAATAATAATAAATTTTCTTCAGTTTTGTCAGAAAGAGATATTTCAACCTATAGATGTTTCAACTTACAGATTTATAAAGGAAGTATTACAGATATTTCAGTCAGTTATAAATGAATAATTCAAATATGTTTAGAGATAAACTTCAAGCGCCTTTTTCAATACAAAAAAAAAAAAAAAACTAGAAGAAGATTAATTGCAAATGCCTTGTAGAGACATTAGGTATTTTTTGAAAGCAGAAGAGATAAAAAATTATCAGTGCATTTGACGGAACTCGAACCACGCTCCTCTCGAATGCGCGCCGAGTGTGCTGACCACTACACCACAAAGGCATGTTAAGAAAGCTGGAGAAATGCCTTAGACTCCCCCTTTCAAAGGCGACTGGAGACTAGGGGTTCCAATCGCCAAATCCTGGGGATGGAGAATCATCATACACCACCCTTTTTAGTTCGGACGCCACTGTAGAGTCATTAGAATTTTTTTATGTCAAGAAACAGAAAAAATAAGCAATGCCCTCGCCGGGACTCGAACCACGGACCTCTCGAATACGCGCCGAGTGTGCTGATCACTACACCACGAAGGCATGCTAAGAAGGCAGGAGAAATACGTCATATACTCCCACTTTTAAAGGGCGACTGAGGATTACGGGACACAGTCGTCAAATCCTGGTGGTGAAGAATCATCATCCACCATCTTTTTTAGTTTGGGCGCCACTGTAGAGACATTAGGATTTTTGATGGTAGAGTACATTAAAAAATTAGCAGTGCCCTCGCCGGGACTCGAACCTCAGACCTCTCGAATAAGCGAATACGCGCAACTGAAGAAAATTAATGTATAACAGCAAAGTCCAATGTCTTTGTCAACAACGACTTTCTGTACTCCCCTCCATAATTATTCTCAAGGCCGTTTTGATGGTTATATGCCAAGAATGAAAGTAAGTAACAAAAATAAAATAACATTCTTTATATTTTGCAAAATATATGAATTTTAAATTAAACGGGCACTGAAGTATTTGAATAAAAGTTGTATAATGAAATGTCAAGAAACGAATATGAGAATATCGATATGAGACGCATATAAAGAATAAGCATGCCAATATGAGAAAGTCAAGAAATCAATATGTTTACAAAATTTCACTTCAGCTTTTACCTATATTAATTTTGAAAACATGTCCCTAATTTTGGATTGTGTGAAACTTCCATGCCACGGGACGCATTCGATCAAAACTAGGATAAAGTTTGAAAAGATTTCTATTGTACTTTGCCTAAATTGTGTTAATCTTTTTAATCCAAATAACTTTGGATAGAAATTTTTTGGTAATAAATCTACTGTCTTTATTATTTTTTAAGAAAATAAAAGAGGGAAAAAATAAAAATGTGAGTGGTTTTTCCTGTGTGCAATGTTAACACAAGCCACTCCAGCATCGCATAAATCTATCTAAGAGCATCTTTACCCATAGCTTTCACGTAACTTTAGCCAAATAAATCACGTAACTTGCCATAATGAATATAACCTTTTGTTTAGTTTTTTGATTTTTTTCCTATTCTTACCTACCACTGACTTAGTGAAAAAGATCGCTGACTACTGGTAGTCCGACCCACGTTCAAATACATGCAAATAGGCTAGCTCGCTAACTACGTAGACATTTTCGTATGTGTAAATTGATACCAACCGATTTTCTTTACAAAGCTCTCCACGAAGGCATTCCTCTCCTTAGATAGTTAGCCCCCGAAAATGTTACCACAATCTGCCCTTTAAAATTGTTTAAACCTTTTACGGTTACTGGTTTCTGTTATTTAATGTTTTGCGTACACATTTTTTAGTTTTTGGAAAACTTTTCCTTAAATGTTTGCTGAATAATTCGCTGGAAAGAAAACTATTCGTAATTATAATACACTACTCTGTTTAAAACATCTTAATACTACAGAAATTTCCTTATTTTAAAATTTTATATTAGTGTTACTGTTCTAGTTACAGCATAATCCTAGTTATGAATCTGAATTTAGAGCGCACATAAAATAGCATTCACACGAGTAAAAGAATTTGATGACAAAATTCATCGAAAAGTGCCGTGAAAATTAAAGTTTGATATTTCAAAACGGAGATTCCAAATACTTAACAGAGACGTAGGCCACTCAAAATTGGAGTGAAACGGGGTCAGATTCCAAACACTTAGCAGAGATGTAGGCTGCTCAAACTTAGTATGAAGGCTTTCAGCCATATTTTGTATATTTATTAATTATTAATTATTATATTTATTAATTATTAATTATTATATTTATTAATTATTAATTATTATATTCTTTATTTACATCTATATATGACAACGGGAATAATACATTTCATATTAAATTTTTTTAATATTTATAGGACATATAATACATTAAAATTATGGCAAAAATTAACTTTAAATTGGTATAGATTTTGAATAAAACTATAGATTTCGAGTACGATCTATAATAAATCCCCCTTCTTTTCAGTGGGAAAAAGCAATAATAAATTTTTAGGAAAATCAGTGTATTACATCTGTATACCAATCTATATAATATAATAAATATTTAAATAAATAAAATTCGGGGGTGGGAGGAAAGCTTAAAAGCAAACTTAAAATCAATCTAAATCTAGTGGGATCGTGCATATTGCTTTGAAAAGTATTGTTTTAATACCATCATCATCGCCTGGAAAAAAAATGCCGTAAATAATTCTTACATCCAAAATAAATAAGTAAATATTTAAGTAAGTTACGAAAATGAAGCAGAATTAAACACATGTAGCAGTAGATATTAATAAAGAATGGTAAAAACTGTCGAGAGAAATCCATTCATTGTTAGAAATTTTTACAAATCTAGGAAAAGCGTCAAAATGTAACCTTTGATACATTGGCTGCCATATTATATACATCATATAAATGGCCTATCATTTCGCAAGTCGGTTTTTCATTCACATATAAATGACAAACTCAGTTCGTTATAGGCACTGGCTTTCATGATGGGCTGACAATGTACAAGAGGATGTTAACAATAACTTAATGAAAAATGAAAATACATCCTAAATTTTGTTTGAGAGGTAAATATTCCAGAGTTGTATTACAAAATGTAAAACAATTTTATAAAAGCAAAAACAGAAATGTCGATTTCATACTTTATACAATAATGCAAAAATATTTTTGACAGAAACATCATAAACAACTCTAAATTGGTTCAGTTTGTTTAGCTTATTTCTCAGATTGGGAGTACTTTCTCCAATCATCAACCATCAACTGATAGCATTAAAAAAAAAAACTTACCTGATTTGAAAATATACCATCCTCACGAATTCATATTATAAAACAATTCATTATTCCATCACTTCATCCAACTGTTTGGCTATTAACCCCAATATGTACCTTGTTATCAACCTTGGATAACGCACGGATTTTTTCCTATGTTGCCCGACGTTAGTAGGTTAACAGTCGGGAAGGAATCGTACTGAAACTGGATTAGTGACATTTTTCTTTTTGCTGCTTCTGATCCCAAATTTATTCTTTCCTTGTATAGGTGAGCGGGTTGGTCACGGCCAACGAATGGGAAGAGGCAATGTCAAGGACGGAAACTATTTTGACTGAAAAAAATTGCGTTTTGCTCCGCTGGATGTTCCGAGGTCATGCAAGCATCCCCTAAGCAAACAGCTCTGCATCTTATGCTGATGAACCTTGCTTAATGACGAATTTTCTAAATCAGTTACTCATCAAATCATAATTTTACGCTTTTGCAACACTGATCTTCTGTACTACGTTATACATTTCTTATCTTATGGAGATTAGAATGAGTCACGTATTTTCTTATGTTAATTGCCAAGTAAAGTTCCTACGGTATAATCTCGCAGAAAAATACGCAGATCATTGCTGTGAATTATTACAATTGAACATTTATTACAAGTAAAATTCTTGATCAAGTTAAGTTTTGAAGACCTTTAGGTCTTTGGAAGAAGACATCTGACGAATCAGGACATGTGACGACAGGACATAGGACGGATGTTCTAACAATTTAGGCAACAAAGTACATACAAGGAAATGCGATAATTTCTTACATTCCCCTCCTCTAACGGTCTATTGAGGGAAAACGAAATCCAATGCAGAAAAGCCAGGTGGTGATGAATTAACATGTGTCCTATTTTAGTTAGGACGCTGCTAAGAGATCGTTAGGTTTTCAAAGAAGGCAACTTGTTAAATAAACATGCTCTCTTCGAGATTTTTCGCTTATTTTTCAATTGTTAGCTGGTTGTCCTATTCACTTACATTACACGATCAAGAACGTAAAAATGTGGCATTTCCTCATAAGTTATTTGGTCCCGCAAAATGTACCAAGCTTACCTGTTTAAAAAGACATACTTTCGTGCATTGACAATTCCAGTTCTCAGACAAATTATCTCACATTCACGTTACACATTTGTAAGCTAGTGCAAATTCATGCAATCAGCTCTTTGCCGAAAAATGGAACCCGTGTCCAGCTGTGAATGCTCACTTATTCTTAGCCACTTAGCCTTGAAAGAAGTTAATTAGGCCGCCCAACCGGTATAGTGGTTATCGTCGCTGACTGCTGTGCCGAAGGGCTCGAGTTTGAATCCCGAATAAGGCATGGATGTTTGTAAATGTATAGTGTCAGTGCGACATGGCGGCACGCTAAATATGCGGCGAGCCGAAAGTCCTCACCTGTGGTTTGGTGGAAGGGGAGAGGATTGGGAGACCCTCGAACCCGTCCCTTCGGGGTGCTCTCCATCAAAATTGGAGGCGGAACTGACCAAATCGAACTGTCACCTGTTAGGTGCTCAAGGCTGTTGCCGACGACAGGCGTAATCTTGCGCTCGTTGACACGAGAATTCTCGTGGGCTTGGGCTGATTTTGTCAGACAAGTGAGCATGAGTAACAACAACAACAATAACAGAAGTTAATTAGAAGAACCATTTCCTAGAACCTTAACAGAATAATTCAGCAATTGAATGCTCTTGCAATAAAACTTCAAATTATAAATACAATACCAAATTCAGAATTCTTCGGAGTATCTTTAATGTTAAAAATACAACAAACTACTCACGAAAGTCTTTAATCTTATTTTATTAGCCAGCTCTATTATCATATGATATGTATAATTGCGAATTCCGATGTCATGCAGCAAATAGCTCGAAGACACAAGATCTAGGAATTTTGAAACTTTGCACGTAAGTAGCATGTAACCTACATATAATTCAATAGCAGTTGAAAATTACACCTTTAAAGTGAGGGTTAAAAATTAAAAGTGTCTTTATAACAAGATCTAGGAAATCGGAACTTAGCAGGTGATTCACAATTCTTACGGTTATTGCGAACTTGGCGAAAAAAATAATAATTTCCATTAGTTTTGAATCATCGCTTGCTTTATTGTTGCCGATATTTCAGTGGATATCATGCTAATGTTAAGCATTTTCACCATTGCATCCCATGAATAGGTGTTAGTTTAACTGCAAAATCTTCACATTCCAAAACCTAATATACCGTTAAATTTTAGTTTCAGCATGTAGATGCGTCAAGCAATCTGAAGCCTCTCTATGCAGAAAATAAGGAACAACTTAAGAAAGTAACGTTATGAAAAGATAACTAACAGTAAACGCAAGGCCATCGGTGGAGCCTAAATCCTCCTTATCTATTTATTCTACGCCTGTATTATGATTTCCGATAACTATCTAGAAGGAGTCTAACATATAAATACAGAAAACATTTTATTGGAGTGAAGGAGATCATTTTATTCAAAACAAATGTAAGCAAATATTGCATTCAGATCGAGCGCAACAGTTCTCTCTCCTTAGAATGCCCTACCGACTGATTGAAATATCTCTGAAAAGAATAACTGAGAAGGTTCCTGTTGAGTAAGATTAAATACACATAGTAATTGTATTGATTTCTTTGGAATACGACAAAGTATCCGAGGGTTACCTCTCAAATGGGAGAAATGGCTTTATAAAAGACTTCATACGGAAAAATGGCTGTTACTCATGTTAGATACGCGGATAACCATAAAAGCCAGCTCATTCGTTAGGATTACAGCCCTGCTTAAAGTTGCAGTATTCAGAGATTTTTATCGCCCTTCCGCTAGTAATATAAACAATTTGCAATGCATTAAACAAATTAATCAAAATTAATAAGTTGCTTAAAATATTTTTTGAAACATTAAATGGTAATAAAAAGATTACACTATTCTGCATTTACAGAGGCTGTTCGTACATTTTTTAGACGATTTTGGTAAGCGGTAATAAAAAATCGTTTGCTGAAAACGAAGTAATTGCAATTGTACTAGGTTTTTAAAAGTCAAAATTATCGTCTGTGGCTTGAAAGTTTTGTTTTTATTCAAAATGGCGAATTTAACAAAGCAGTGGTTCGAAGGCTACATTTACGCTCTTTCCGAAGAGAAATATGGTCCAAAAATGATGTGAGAGTCATGGTTTTGTGATATCTAAAGCGTCGATAGGTAATAGCATCAATAAGAAAGGAAGAAAACGTCAAATTGGAGCCTCGAGTGGGACAAAAATTCCAAACAAGTATCCAAGGAAAAAACGGACATCTTCGGCTATTGCAAAGGTACGTTGTTTAATGTTAAAAGAAAATCCCCTTAGTCAAAGGACAGTTGCAAAATCATTAAAATGCTCTGTGTCCACTGTAAACAAAATGATAAACGTTGATTTAAATCTTAAGAAAGCGAAAAAATGCAATGTGCATCGTCTTCTTCCAAAGCATATCGCTCGACGCAGGACACGCTGCAGAATTTTATATGAGAAACACTTATCCAAAGGAAAATGGAAAACAATTGTCACAATAGATGAAGCATGAGTGTATTTAAATTATTGTAACAAAAAAGAGCCATTTATTATCATAAAAGGGGAGAAAAAATTTATGTACATGGTTCAAAGAATCGAAAGAAAGTTTTTCTAAGGAATTCATGACTGTTGCTGGTTTTTCTTATAATGGCAAGTTAAAAATAAAGAAAGTGCAAAAAAATATCAAGATTAACTCCAAATACTATCAGGAACATATTTTATCGCCAATTTTCCTGAATGAAATACCATCGCTTTACCCACAGTGCCATCCATCTGTGAGACTCTATCAGGACAAAGCTAGCAGTCACACATCAAAATCCACTGTAAATTTCCTAAAAGAAATGGAACAAAAAACTGATATCAAGGCCATACCCTTCACAGATATCCCTACTAAATCTCCCGATGTGTCACCTATGGACTTTCGGACTTTTAAAAACTGCATTATCCAAACGTTCTCCCAAAACCCTAACAGGACTCTGGAAAGCTGTTCGGGAGGAATGGGATAGAATACCTCTTCTGACACTTCAAAAGGCCTTATTATCCTGGAAATTGCGGTGTCGAAAGATAGTTCAGAATAAGGGGTGTGAAATAAAAAGTTTAAAACACAAGAATTTTATGTAATTTAGTTTTGTGAATACAATATACATCGTCTAAAAAATGTGCGAACAGCCTCTGTATATAACTTTTCTTCCTCATTTTAACTTTTTTTAGTCTATTCTTATAGATTTTTCAGTAATTATTTCAAGTCTAACACATTTTTCTCACAATCACCCGTTAGATTTTAAAAGAAATAAAGCAAAAAGAAACTAAACTCACTTAAGCTAAAATTGCTCTAAGTATCCTCATTCTTTACATCTATGCTCTTACAAACAACTTAATGAGGCTCACTATTAGATGAAATTAAACCTTTCCTGTTGCCTATTAGGTCTTAATGTGTCTATTTTTCTTAGAAAACTGTTATTTTCATTCAGATGCAAGGTTTTACGCTTAAATGGCTGTACTTTGTTTCATTAGCATGAAAAAGACAATGATTTATAAAACGTACTTGCAAGGTATATATCATTAACGTTCTACATCTTAAGATTAATGCATAAATTCCACGGATGCATTGCTGAGGCGTACATTTCAAAGAGATATTAAAATTTGTCAATTACCTCTTTCATGAATACAGCCATAGCATGTAACTTTAAACAAATTTTCATATAATTCCTGGAAGTACGTTAAAAACAGTGCTTATGTTACTCAGCTTAAAGTATTAGGAAAACTCCAGGACCATATTACTGCTGCATAAGTGACTATTAGTGTAGAAAAATAGTAACGCGTTTTCGGTAGAACTGGAATGCTGCTTCAACGTATATCGTGCAACAAGAGGAGCCTACAAAGAAATTTGTAGTGTTATAACTAATATCTGAACTAATTTTTACTTACTTTTTAGCCCAAAGGGGCGTTAGCTCAAAAGGGCAGTAGTCTGGAAAAGGCATTTTACACTGAATCCCTATAAACGGCTCTATCACATTTCAAATTGTTGCCATCAAATATTATCGCCTATATTATATATAAAGAAATTAAATAATGAAGAATCTGCAAAAATTCATGTATGTTTTTCGCATTCTGAAAATACAACGGTATCTAGAGCCATCAAATTTTGAATAATGTAATCGTCCACCTGAATATGGGCGCCCGGAAGCCCGAATCTTGAATTTAAAATTTTTTAGGCTTAAACGAATTTTTTATTAAGAAACTCAACGATTTCAAAGCGAGCCATGGTAACACACTGTACGGAATAAAATATTTTTATCTCCAGTACGCAAGCCTACCTATCGGAAATTCTAAAAATATATTTTTTTTTAAATATTTTTAGCCCAAAGGGACGTTAGCCCTAATGTTCTCGAAACGTGTATCTACGTGCAAATAAAAAAAACGCCCTAATATAAAGTCTAAAAAGCTTTCAGATTTTTTTTAAAATTTCATTTCATGCGGTATTCTCCCATAACCCCACCCTGTTTCGGTTACAGTACATTAGGAAATAAAGTGTTTCAAAACCCGATAAATAATTTCGAATACTGAATATTATGGAGTTAATACAGAAAAGAAACAGAAAAATTTCTGTACCTTTTAGATTCTAAACGATTAGTATGTTATTTACAAACAATAGTCGCCTGTTATCTGTAATTACATTTTGAAAATATAAAACGTTTAATATCGCTATATTATATATATGTATATATGTAGAAAACCTGCTTTTGAAAACTACCCTAAATTTCTAACATATACTAAATGAGTTTCTTGAAATTAAAAAGAATTTAATCTCAGCATAAAATTGGTTTTATAGAAAAGTTGTACGCATTTCGATTAAACTTATGGAACAGTTCAAGTTAGCCTCAGTTAAATGTAACTATCTTAGCTTTTCGTTCTCTCGCCACCGGTACATTAAACTCACGCGCTGGTAACTAATTGAACCAGCTTAAATCTTAGTATTTCACTTATGTAGTCTAGACTACTGATTAATGTTTTAAAGTTATTTGACTGTTCTTATTTATTTGCATCCGCCAGAAGCTGTGGTTGTCTGTAGTAAGTGTACCCTACATATCTGTTAGGGTTACAGGACTATAGTTATAGTACTAGACTAAACATAGCCATATAATACGCTAGGTAAAAAAATAATTGCTCATTTCCATCACAGTAAATATACATTTGATCTATTGCAAATGATAATTCCATCCTGAACAATCTTCCATATCTCCATCCTGAACAACCGTCCAAAACTGCGTCGAAGCGACAAATTGTTCAAGTTATTTATTACCTTAAAGCTTGCTCATTACTCAAACTGTAATCTGCCTATTGTATTGTCTTGAAATTTGTCTTTTACACATAGATTCATGCTTTGGCAATGAGTGTAACAGTAAACTTAAAACTTTCCTGAAGGTACTTGGAGGGTTTCTGCAAGCGTTCGTCATTCGTCGCAGTCCAGGTGATGTCATGGGTCGATGCATTACCAACCCCTACCAAGCCTTCTTTCTTTCTTTACTCTGGTTGCCGAATCTATTTTGGATTCGGTTTGGTTCTCTCGGGGTGACACTTCCCGGATTTGTGTTCTCCTCATTGGAAAACTCCCTCCAAATGACCGATGTCTGTGAAACAAGTCTCGGAGGAAAAAAAAAGAAGACACAGAGAGAGAGAAAAAAGAAGGGAAAAAAAGAAGAAATAAACTTTGCTATAGTCTGTTAGTTAAACAATTAGGGATTCGTGGGAGAAACAATTCACTTTGCTCCATTAATTTAACGGTTTCTTCTGTTACAGTCAATTATTTTTCTGCCACATATACCAATTCTTTTTTGAAAAGAAGTGAATTTAAATATGATATAAACCTATACATTTCCATACCAATCTCATATCTTCCTAAAACTGTAATACTTTTAAAATCTTCTTTGAATCTCTTGATCTATTTTCATATAGCTGCGAATTCTTCGCAATCTCCATGCATATATTTGCGATTTATCGCAGCCAACGTATATAGAGTTTCTCTGAAAGGTGGAAAAAGAAAACCTTTCTAGAAGAAAATAATGTAGTATTGGAATATTAATAAATAAACATGTATAATTAACAATAATTGATCAATAACTGCAAATAAATTCGAACTATGATAACACAATAAATCAAAAGAATATGTTAAAATCTTTCGCGACGTAATTGTCTCCCGACCTAATGCTGGATTGCTGGCTATGCTTTGTAAATCATTGGTTTAGAAACACACACCAGTGTTGCTAACGAATTTTTTTTTAGTATCTCAAGTGTGTACTTCTTTCATTTTTTATAACTTTCTTACATATTACCTTTAGTTTCTTTTCCTGATTCAAAACTTAACCCACTACAGAAATATGTAAATATAAGAAATGTTCTCGAAGAACATGTCAGTTAAGAATCAGCTTGAAGCTGCATGAAGGCTACTCTTCTCCCCCCTTGTCATGTACTCATGTATCTGCCATTCTGTTGAACCAGACTTAACATGAGAACATAAGAGAATCCACATCCGGTCGCATTAACTCAAGTTTTTATTTTTAGGCCTAACAATGGAAAGAGATTCAGTTAGACATTAAAAAGACTCTCACTGAATGTTGGACGCGTGACTCATTCTTTGGTTAGTTGTGTTTCATTATGGTACACTATTTAAGGTGCACTTTAATATTTGCTTGAAGCCGAAAAGTTACCCATTATTACCAAAACTTAAACTCTAATTTGGCTCAATTTAAACTTTTTAGACCGCTAGACGAATTATCGTCAGGTCTTTACTTTCAAACTTAAAACACTTAAATACCAACAACAGAATAAAAATTTAATTATTACTATTAAAGTTTAACTTTCTCTCCTTGCGAACTAAACAGATAACAATAGTTCATATTGTTTTTAATTACTTATGTCACATCGAATGGCAACACTTTGTAAACACATTTCTCGTAGTGGCAAGACTTATTAAAACCTAGTGGATGACAAGCGTATTTTATGGTATACCACTTGGGTTCAAGGCTCAAAGCAGATGACAAGTGCATTATAAAGTATAAAATCTGATTACCACTTGGAATAAAGCCTAGGTATAAGACCTGAAATTTTAAGGGCTCCTGAAATATCCTTATAGTTTACCACTTTTTATTTTTCTCTCATAAAATCAAGAAAAACGGATATTAGGAGCACCTAAAAAATGGCTGCGCGTAAAACTTCAGGCTTGCTCAAGTGGGCATTGGAAGTCTAATGTTACGAAACGCAACAACTTTAAAATTTTGGAAAGATTCTGCTAAGGATGTGCGGTTTTGCTATACTTAGAAGCTTACCTGATTGTCCTGTAGACCCTCCCAGACTGCAAAGCGAGTTATGACTTTAGTGTGAAACAAATAATCAAGTCGCAAGAGAGTTAAATTAGCCTTTTTTATTTCGATCTTAAATTACCAGAAAACAGTACTTATGGTACAGATGAAACTTCGCTACTTGTGGGTGTTTAACATAACATAAGATGCAATTAAATTCAAATGTAGTAACATAGACTAAGACAACACACACAATAGACTAGTCAAACTGGCTCAAGAAAATTAACGGCGCTTATTTTGAAACGTCGGCTAGCGAGATGCTACAGCCGGAATGAAATTTTGGAGAGCTGGCGATAATAGGTAACTGCAAGGCGAGGCTGCCAAAAGCTATAATTTTTTAAAATATTCAAACCCTCAGCTTAAATACACAACAACTAATTTGCATTCTGGTGAAGACTATAGAAAGAAGAAGTTAAAGTAAAGGTTCAACTCGTAAATGGTTAATTAAACTAAAATTCTAGAGAGACATTTCTGAATTTAAAAAAAAAAATTAAGAAGACTATTAATAATAATAATAATAAAAACCACCACCACCGGTTTTGAATATGCTACTTTTTCTCCGGAACAAATAAATATTTTTTAATTAATTTCAAAATTCCCATATTTTAAAAAAGTGATGGTATGTTCTCTTATCAAAAAGTACTTAATCTTTTCAAAGAGGGTGCATTTTCCCAATCAAAAATTTTAAAAGTTTAGATTATATATTTCCTAGAACACTTACTATAATTTAGTAACTAATATTAAAAATTCTAAAAAAGAATATTGTTATTTTTTTTGTTAGTTATGAATAGAAGAGAGATATGTAAACATCCGTTTGGTTTAAAACTTAACTTTGAAATTTTTCAAAAATCTATAAACACAATTTTATCAATAAATCTAAAATTAAAATTCTAAAAGTATAAAATTGAAAATAATTTGTAAGGTATTTCTTCCTTCTCGCACGCCTTCGTGGTGTAGTGGTCTGCATGCTCGACGCGTAACCGAGAGGTCCGTGGTTCGATTCCCGGAGAAGGCGTTGCTCATTTTTCATGTCTCCTGCTTCGAAATAACCTAATGTCTCTACACTGGCGCCCGAACTAAAAAGGTGGTGGATTATGATTATCCGCGATTTGGCGATTGGGTCCCCAAAACCCCAGTCGCCCTTTGAAATGGGGAGTATGTAAGGTATTTCTCCCGCCTTCTTCGCACGCCTTCGTGGTGTAGTGGTCTGCATGCTCGACGCGTAACCGAGAGGTCCGTGGTTCGATTCCCGGCGAAGGCGTTGCTCATTTTTCATGTCTCCTGCTTCAAAATAACCTAATGTCTCTACAAATTAGAAAATGGAAAACATACCAATTGCCCTAATAAAGAGTAAAATTTTAAGAAAATATGACTATTATAGGGGTAGATATAATCATTATCATTTCACTTATATAACTTCTGATATATTGATATAATAGTATATCAGAAAATTTAAGTTTCTTGTTCTGTTTGAGCCACGTAACTAACAATTTTACTTTTTATTAAGAATTTGAGACAAACGAATTTCACATTCAGGCATTCTATTAAAATTCCATTAGTTATATTTATTCGCTCTAAAATTCCATTCGTCATTATGTATTATAGTTATTATACTGGATATGTGTATATAAATCTGTTATTACAATACAAATTTAATTTCAAATAAAGTTTCTGCAATTTACAGTAAAAAGTAAGCATTTATGTCGTTAATACACGAAGCATTTTCCTCGGAATGCTTGATAATATACCTTTAGAAGAGTGGCTTCAAATAACCTCACTATATGTTTTAAGCAAAAGGATATTTTCAACAGTAAATAACCGAAGCTAATTAGCACTGCAATTACGCTAGTACAGCAAAAATATACATTTAAAAGTAACACATACTTAAATTTCTGAAGTTATACCTAACAGCAAATTATACCATCCTTATAGCTACTTTAAAAAATCTGATGTGTACACAACGTGACTTCCTTGTACCCGGAATTTTTTGTGATTACACTTCCTTCGTACAAAGAAATAAAAAAATGAGCTTGCCTCATACAGTAAATCATTTCTCGCGTTAAAATAAAACTGCTGAAAAGGATTATGTGTTGACAGTTTCATAAAATTCTCGCGACAGTTCGACACTTAGTACAACAAGAGATAATCATTAACATAAAAACAGGTGCATATTTTCGAAGAAATTGATAAGCCATTTTTATCTGCAACGAAACTGTTGAAATTATAGTATGGCTTTACTGATATATTAAAAGAGATAATATATTTTAAGCCTGTGTCTGGAAATATCAATAGCAGCTTTTAACGGTTTTAATTCAAGGGCGAATTTTTTTATTATATAAGCATAAATAGAAAATTATACGAAAGAAATTACTTTTTCGCTTCCTTGTACGAAGTAAAAAGGAAGTATTGTAATCGCGAAAAATTTCAGGTATCATATTTCAACGGAAATATCCATTTTGACCGCTATCAAATGCAATTTAATGATGTTTTTGCGTGACATCTGTACGTGAGGACAGAATAAAGGATTCTATTTCCCCAAAAGAATTATAAAACTGATTTAAAATCTCTTATACGTATCTCGCATAACTCAAAAACAAGTAGCTTCCAAACGTTGAAATTTTGTATATACGACTGCTAAAATATGCAGATGTGTACCTTCTATTTTGGTTGCAATCGGCCGCACCAAAAGTATATAAATATACGTATATATATATCCACTCCGTTACTCGGCTCAGTGATCTCAGTTTCTTTATTCTTATATATGTTTGTAAATTGTGCTTTTTTTTTAAATGATTGAATTATGTTGTTCCTATCTTCTGGTTAAAGTTTTTATGCCTTTAGTAAATATGCATGCAATATTTGTAAAATTATCAACAATTTAAAAGTTGTTTAAGTGCGGCTAAGCCTAATCAGTTTTCCTATGGCAGCCATATTTGTTTACATTTGAAACTTAGAAGAATAGTGGATTTGTTGCCAATCTAGAGAAACTAAGATTTGCAACAACAAAGATAACACCTTCTTTTATTATTAGGAATTAAATCATGCTTAGTCCAGTCTGGAATTTATTCGAGGAAATAAGTGTTTAAGATTTACTTCGTAATTTTTAATGTAGATATTTTGAATTTTTATGTATTTTTGCCTTGCTGCGAAGTGAGAACTGAATTAATTGAATGACAAATTTATCTCTAATGAAATTCGAGGAAATAAGTGTTTCGTATTAGCAGCAAATATTTCGCCAGTCTGTCACGGACAGAGGAGAATATTTACGAGTAGCGCATGCGCATTAGGTAAGCGGCGCTGAATCGTCTGTGAAAAACTGTGTCTTTTTTATTTGTTTAATTTCTTTTATACATCATTTTAAATTTATTATAGTATTTGACTAGAACATGTGCCAACGATTATATAATACTTCAGACGATGTCGTTTTTGTGCCTTCTGAGTTATAAAATGAATGAGATGTAACGCTGTTAAGTGAACCTAGCGCCAGAGTGTCGCTATGGTAAACAAATATAGTTATGCATTTATTCTATTGTGGTTTATGCGCTATCGACGAAGTAGATTTAATACAATCCAATAAGTTTAAATGAAATGTAAGAAAAAATGCGTATAATTTAACATTCCGTATAAGAAAGGCATGTGATGTATACATCAGATTTTTATCATACGCTAAACAGCAACTGTTAGACCTATCATATTTAATAACAGAAAATCTGGGAATAAAGCTGAAATTGAAAAGGGCTTTATACAATTAATGTAGAAACTGCAAATATGTAGTATTGGTGTGAAATATTTAAGAGCTGAGGTTGAAATGAAAATGAGTTGTGGAACAAAGTTGAAATGAAAATGGATCCCAGGTTAGATCAGTTAATATTAGGATGGTTGTCTCCGTAGACGGTTTTATTAAGAAACCGAATACATACTTCTTCTCATCACATATGATAGAACTATGAAAACGTCACGCAGATATCCTACATAGTTGTCGACGGTGAAAAGAATCAGAATTTTTTATCCTCCTCAAACACTCGGTCACTAGGAACTACGCCAAAACCATATTTACCATTTTTTGGAATAAGTAATAGAGGATCATTATAATAAATGTTAGAACTTATTATCTGTGTGTAACTAACTATTAAAGCAAATGAAATTTTCAAATGCTATTGTGAAAAAAAATTAAAATATACCCAATTAAAGTCATCAAGGTCTCTAGCTAACTGATGAAAAATAGCAAATAATTCTTTATTTTGGCAACACTGAGTAAAATATTTGTGATCTTTGAAAACAAGTAATCTCTGCAAAATTCCCTCGCAATTAGGAGCTAACTTTTGCATAAAATTAGCGAAAATTTGAAGATGGATTTTTCCTAATTTTAAAAAGGACACGCTTCTATTCCCTCTATTATTAAGAAAAGAGTTTTTCAGTTTTGTTTTTCTGTATAACATGGATGCGAGTCAGTTCTCCTTTCCCTTAGGAATATAGCCTTGGAGTGGTTTGGCATAATCAAATAAACCAATTGTAGTTTTTCTGCTCAGATCTGCAAAATGGTCATGCTAATTGTCAAATTTTCCGAAGCAAAAGTCGAAGAAGAAATGTTACTGAATAGATTTTTCATTAATTCATGCTAATACATCTTTTCGTAGGGAAACGATCCGTTCGAAACTTCAATAAGCCGCAGTTCAATCCCCGCACCCATTTTTTGTATTATTTTGATTTTGTGATATTAACTCTTGACACCAGATGTCAGCACCATGAAAAATTCCAGCGTTTTGTCAGCCGTTGTATTAAGAGCGCTGACTTTTTCTGGAATCTCTTAATTTAATTCACCGATTTATTTTTCCAGATATTATTACATTTTTCGTATATCATGTGGCTACTAAACATGATGAAATTTTAAATGAAAAATTTAAATTTTCATTATTAACAACGCGTTGCTTTAAAGCGAAAAACAGACGGGATTTCTACATCAATAGATATTTAAATAATTTGAATTTAATCTTATATCATTGGATTGATAATTAAGATCTTGAGAGGAGAGATGACATCACAGAAGGCTGGCTAAAAGCGTCGGTGAGGAATTAGATATCGATCTAGGACGCCAATTTTCATAATCTGCTTTATAAGCGACATCGGAAAAAGTTCGCTTTGAATTATTAATATGTCTAATTTATAGAGGAAGCTAATCGTATTTTCGGCACCTCGATTAACATTCCGTACAAGGAATAGCTTGTATTTAGAATAGCTTGAGCTCCAGTATTTTCGGCACCGTAGGTGCCGAAAATGCTAGAAATGACGCAGTGCAGAGAATTTATTACGATTTTTAAAACAGAGGGAGAGAATTAAAGGGAATTAGGGGTTAATTTAAATTATAATTTTGATTTACATATTTTTTTATCTTACATATGGTGCATCGGTCGGGAAAGAAGCAAAAGCATAAGACGATCACACACTGTCCTTGACCCACTGTTGAATTTAGAAACGCGTTAGAAATAAATCCAGGAGCTTTTTTCCCTCCATATTATTATTGTAGGGCAGTGTAGAATTAAATGTCTTTAATTTTTATAAATTTGTCTTTCATTTTATCTAATTTGAATATTTTCATGGCCATTAATTATAAGTGTAAACTTTGATAATTATACAATACTAGAGGTCAGTTACCTTTATTAAGGAACGGAGACTTCTATGTGTAATTGTATTTAAGCATCCCACAGCCATCAGCAAGTTGTCACGCTGATTTGCATTGTAGAGGATTTGCCCATTTTTATCAAAGTTTATTTTGTTATTGTACTGAATTTTGTTACGTACTATGCATTAAGTTCTCAAATCCATTCTACATTGCTTTACAATTAAGAAAATATGGATTATTTTATAAATAATTGATTCAAACTTCATGAATCTGTAAAAGGAAATTGTGGTTTTTATATTGGGAATATCAATTATTATGAAAGACTTTCAAGCTAAGAACTGCAAAATATTATGTTTGACATTCAAGCAAGGATTTTACAGAACTGTGAACTTTCCAGTATTTCTTGAAAAAATTAGGTGAAAAAATTCAATGATTTTACAGAAAAATGAGCTTGCAGACTTTCAATTTGCATTTATCGCGAAAAAAGATATTTACAAGATCTGTTATGTTAAAAAATTATTTAGGTCAAAAATCTATAATTTTGTTTTCCACTATTGTGTTTTCATTTCTTTTGCTACTGCTGTAATGCTTTTTTCTAAAAAGGCTTTTCTGTCGCCTCGCCTTTTTCTGTTTGAAGGGGGGATATGTAAGATAAAAAAATATGTAAATCAAAATTATAATTTAAATTAACCCCTAATTCCCTTTAATTCTCTCCCTATGTTTTAAAAATCGTAATAAATTCTTTGGTCTGCGTCATTTCTAGCTCATTCCATTTTGCATGGCCTGCGCAGCGCTGATGACGTAATAATTGGAAACTGAAACTTTCAACTGAAACCAAAACTTTTATCTTCGTGTGCTTCCATATTGGCTAACTAAGCACTTTAGTTGCTCTCTCTTCACTGCTTGTTCGCTATTTCGTTTTGCGCGTTTCCTATCGCAATACTTTCCAAAATGAAAATGTTCTTGAATAGGCACGACTAGAGTGCTAAGTGATTGTGGCCATAAGCGTCAACTGGAAAATAAAAATGGAATTAAAACCGCCTCGACTGCCAAGTTTCTTTATTTTATATAGCATTTATTTATTATGCATGGACGCTGCTCCGTCTTTTCCTTGCATTTTATTATTATTATTATTATTTTATATATATATATATATATATGTGTGTGTGTGTGTGTGTGTTTATTTGCTTATTTAGGAAACAATCCGGCCCCTCTGACACAAAGGGGCTGCGCCCTCATTACACTACACACCAAGTATGTGTGTGTTAGATTTAATGAATGCCATTCCTTTGCCAATACTTTGTAAGTTAACATACAAAGTACTCTTTTATAAGCAACCGTTTGGGATCCGACAACGCATCAACTTATTTTACATTAATTCCTAAGGGTTACGAATTTTTCGGGTGATGCACTATCTTCAAGAAGGAATCAAGATCGTGGACCAAAGTTTCACAAACATTCAGCTCGAAATATTCCTCCCAAAATTATGATGTGGCACTCAAGCGCAGTGAAATTAACAATATTTTCAATTGTTTTTTGTAATAAATGTTTATTGGTTAAAAAAATATTTAAAAAATTTTTTGTGTTGTTAAAACGCTTAACGGCTTTTCCGGTTAAGATTCGAAAATTTCGAGTGACAAGATTTGGTAAATTCGAATGTATCATCTCCATTCTTTTCTGTCGAATTTCAGAAATACGAGTATACCTGATCACCAAACTTTTGAATAAAATCGTTTATGACAGTCAAAGAAATAACATATTATTTTAAGGAATATTGTACAAGAAAAAAATTCTGTTTGTGGTAGTCCTATAAAGTATTTTCTCCCTCTTTTCCGCATGCCTTCGTGGTGAAACTGGAAGCACACTCGACGCGTGTTCGAGAGCTTCGAGTTTCGGCGCAGGCATTTCACACTTTTTCACGTCTCCAGCATTAAGAAAAGTAGTAATGACTCTAAAACCCTTAATTAAGGTTCGAATAGAAATGGTTATAAAAAAAGCTGCTTCAAAATGACTGCAAAAGAATGTTCAATAATGGTTTATTGAATTTTTTTCTTAAAGAATTAATGAGCGATACTTGAAAAAAGAAGTAACGTTAAAACATAAACAAAATTGATTAGACAGCTGTTTTAAAATCTCAGAGGAGCACCTCAGAACCTTTTTCTTAACAGAAGAAAATAAAAAACAATTGGTATCAAAATGCAACAGCTGCCTTCTCCTCGGAGAATGGTTGCTTGGTATTTAACTTTTCAATTTATTTTTTATTGCCGGAGTCCCATGGAACCTTGCAAGATTTGTAACACATTTCATTCAAGCATGATTGCATTTTAGCTTTGTTCCTTTGCATATGTTTTTCTTTTGCACAAAGACGTTGCTTAAAAATAATCAATGTTTTAACCATGCTACATATTTTCGTCTACAAATTAGTCTTATGCAGGAACCTTTTAGATGAAGTACAGGAAAAGTTTATTACATTTAATTATAAATCTATTTCTTTTGAAATGTTAGATAAGTACAGATTTGGAAAACAACTAGAGTTCATGTATACAGTATATATATTTATCTAACATACATATTTAACATCATAGTGTTAATTAACTTTGGTTATAGTATTGGCTACATTACTTACGTCATAGTATTAATTGTATTATTTATCTAACGTAATACTTATCTAACATTCACATCTGCCGATTTATCTTGCATTGCTGTAAGGTATTTCTCCCGCCTTCTTAGCATGTGTATGTGGTTTAGTGGTCAATACGATCGGCGCGTATTCGAGAGTCCGTGGTTCGAGTCCCAGCGAGGGCATTGCTCAATTTTTCATCGCTCCTCCTTCAAAATAGCCTAATGTCTCTACAGTGGCTCCCGAACTAAAAAAAGGTGGTGGATGATGATTCTCCACCACCAGAATTTGGTGAATGGGTTCCCTAATCCCCAGTCACCCTGTAAAAGGAGGGAGTATGTAAGGTATTTCTCCCGTCTTCTTAGTATGCCATTGTGGTGTAGTGGTCAGCATGGTCGGCGCGTATTCGAGAGGTCCGTGGTTCGGCGAGAGCATTGCTCATTTTCACCTTTCCTGCTTCGAAATAACCTAATGTCTCTACATTGCTTTAAATCGGGAGACTGGAATTCCGTTTTATTAACGTGAGATTTAAATTTTCTTTGTAAAATGTTATCTTCTATACTACGTTCAAAGTCAAATAAATACTTTGTGTATTTACAGATCACCGAGAACTGTACAACTGATTTGATAAAGTCTTTGTTGGAATTTTTATTCAACAAGAGTTGCACAAATATCAGTTTTTTAGTAGCATCACATCTACAATTGTGAACTGACACAATTTTGGATTGATAGTGCTGGAAAACATTTCATAACCCAATACTAACTTATTTTGCTGAAGATTAAAAGACAAATACACTTAAAATCAAGGGTGAGAAAACAAAGCACTTGATACAAAGTATCTGAACAACGCCTTCAATGGAAAAGAAAGCAAATAATAAACACATTTAATTCAGTTTTCATAATATAGTAAGATCCTATCTAAACAAAATTTCAACGAGAAATCTTGCAATTTATAATTTGCAGTTTTTAGTACTCTCTCCTTAATCTTTCTTATGATTAAAGAAAATTCATATAGTTACATAATATTTTTAAAACATTTACGCTCATTAAGAAAATGTGAATATAATTCATGCCGGATTTCAGCATATTAACACAGACAGGATATATTACTATAGTATATGAAACACGTAATCAGTATAAGAATTTTCATAAAAATTCTTCACAGATAAAAAAGAAAATAAGAGCTTTTCTGTAGGCTAAATTCTGATAATAAACAAAATTTAATGATTACAAAATGCTTCAATATAGAATTGGTGATCACTATGCAAATGCGATGCAGGTGATATAGCGTTTCAATACATTCAAACAAATTAGGCATATTGCTCGATGATAGAACCTTACTCCTTTGGGCAAATAATCCTATCCGCAATCAATCTAAAGTAGCTATATGAATGAAATCTTAGCGGTTTTTCTGTTCGGTAAAATAAACGTACAGAAATTAAAGAACAGCTTCATTTCTTTACAAATCTCTTCACGAAGACATCTTTTCTTTTAAAGCGATAGGTACAGGTAGAAGAGGGCGGGACACCAAAAATTCACTGTTGGTCGTGTGTGCAGTTCCCCTCCAATTTTAAGGATGAACGCTCCGGGTGGACTTTCCGAGGGTCTCCCACCACTCTTCCGCTATCACAGACCTCTCCAGAGAACTTCCCGTCTTTGTTTATTTTGAGTGCCCTGTTGCCAAACAGACACTATATATTTAAGACAGCATTCAACAGTTTGTTCCCTAATTTATTACACGAAATCAATTCATCTGCAATCAAGAATAAATTACTCCCCCTCTCAACATACACACGCAAGTAAAAAAGGCTAAATTTTTACTGCTAACCATCGCATAACCAAAGCCGTTCTGTCATATCTGATTATATTGGGGGGGGGAGGGATGTGTACAGTTTTATATTAATATACATTGGTTATCCTACGTTTCCAGAATTTATCGTTTTAAAAGTACAGTGCCGATTTCTGTTAACAGAGAATCTTTTTTCCAAATCATAAAATAGTGTTTTACGATTTGGAATATGTTGATATGACAGTAGGCCTATTAATATGTTGATATGACAGTAGGACTATTAATATGTTGATATGACAGTAGGCCTATTGTCACAACATATCAAATAACATCTTTGGAAAAATGAAACACCGGGGGGGGGGGGTTACTGTGGAAAAATGAAACACCGGGGGGGGGGGGTTTCATTCGCCCAAAGATGTTATTTTCTTATAATTTGCTTACGCCCCGAATCTCAGTGATGTAAAAGATACATATGCCAAATTTTAAGATGATTGGATGATATTTAAGAGTTGCACGCATTGATCACTTTTACCTCAAATTAGTGAGCTTTCTCATATTGAAGTTCTTTGTACTAATGCACTACAGCATCTAATACGGAACTGATCCAAGGGGCATGTACCAGAAATGAGAGCGAATTTGGACGAGCATTGTTGTGGTTGGCTTACTGCCATCATACTCATGAACTAATATTGAAAGGAGTGTTCTGGCATACCATCAAGGGGTCCTAACATTCAGATTTTTTAGAAGTTCCAAAGTCTGTGGGCTTCACTTGACAAGAAGTCATATACAACAATGATGGATAAGAAAGTCCTGTTGAGGTTTTTTAGAAGAACAACGAATGAAAATGATTAACTACATCCAAGATGTCCTAAAAGACGGAAGTCATCCAAAAGAAGACTACAAGGAGTTATCCAAAATGTCCTAGAAGACGGAAGTCATCCAGGAGAAGCCTACAAAGAGTTATTACAACTCTCACATCTGTACTTAGGAGGTTGGTCTCAAAGCGACTTCAGTTTCAGTGTCCCAGCGGCTCTGCATCAATGGATGGCAAAAGCAATATATGCACTTAAAATTATCCATCCTCTTCATTAAACAATTGAATATTCCTCAACAAGAACTGAAAGGAATGAAACAGGTTGCACATTTTGTCACCCTTATATATGTTCGCTTTTGGCACACGTCAGTTTTAACTCGATGGACTCCAAAGCATGATTTGGATATACTACAGCTTCTGAGCACTTAACCAGATGCAGGCGTCAAAAAAGTTCTCTCGCAGTTGCTAAGAGACAGCTTTGGTATCGGTCAGAAACAAACATAGGATTGGCTTTTTTGGACGAACGATGATAAAGAAAATATGACTAGAAATTTAGAAACCAACCTGCAAAGAAAACGAAAGAGAAACGATCAGAGGGTAAAAACCTAGTTTTCGAAGGAAAAGACGTGAGTTATTTCGTTACTAAAAAAACAAAGACGTTCTTTGAATTGTTTGGGATCCACGACGTGACAGAATATTGCAGTGATTCTCTATGAAGTCATGTGGTCAGTGATACCACAAAAAGGGTAATTGCTCTGATGAAAAAATTTATCGAATTGGTCAGAGACGAACAACAAAAAAAGTTCTTGTTGAGGGTAGTCAAGCATCACAGAAAAGTGTCCACCAAGAGAGCAAAAGAAGGGATTGCAAAGTTGATTCAAAGTTGAGTAGTTCAGAGTTGGTTAATTTAACACCTATTTTGCCTATCATACCACCAATTAAATCTTATTGTCTAGTTTTAATATTATTTTAAGTTTGTAACATCTAGTTTTTCCAATAAAAGTAATTAGCATCGAAAAATCGTAATTTTTGCCTACTTTTAGAAAACTGTTCAAAGTTGTAACGTCTAATTATTACCTAATCTTCTTGAAGTTTGCTATATATATATCCACTGAGACTCGGGGAACAAAGAAAGTCTGCCGAAAATTTTACATTTTCATATTTTGCCTTACAAAATGAATTACCCTATAGGACAGCTGTCTTCCGTAACCTTAGGCCTGTGTTCGAGTCCCGGAGAAGACATAGATGTATGTAATGTACATTGTCTTTGCTATAAAGGTGCACTTAAAATACTGTTAAGCCGAAAGTCCTCTCGAAAGATTGATGGTAGGGGTAGAGATGGAAGGAGACTCCAGTAGTCAGTCTTCTGGGAGCTTTCCTTCAAAATTAGGATGGACTTAAGCAAAGGTTGAACTATCTCCTGTATGGTACCCAGAACTTTTACCAATGAAAGACGCTTACTGTTTCTTGATCATGATGAATTCATGGTGTAATAGATATCCTGTCAGGGCAAAATGATAAAAAAACATCAATATAACTTATGAGCAATGTGTCCCAAAATATTGATATGCTGTAAAACTCTCTTATGTCGCAAAATTTTGAATTTAGTCTATCATAAGAACATTCTTGAAAAACTCTGTGGAACGCAGCAAGCACACGATGCATTTAATATAAGGTGGCGCAAACAAAAGTAATCTTTACTTACTACGTTAATGAGGCAGCTAATCTACACAGGAATTGTCTTAATCAATCATTTATAAAAACGCCTGAATAATATGCTAACGTGATATATAGTTCAAAAACAGCAATGATATAGCGATTAGGAAATGTTGAAGCCACTAAGTTATTCCGCCATTTACTGCTTTGTACTTTAGAGTAGTACAGGAGACTGTTGAAGGCCGATTGCAGAGAAAGCCTGGACAACGTAACCAAAATTCAGCTGCAGTTCTTCAATTTTTGTTGCAAATAATAAATACACACTGAAAGCTTTGGTGATGTGGGTAGCCACTTTGAATCATCTTTGGCTCTGCTGACGACTATACCAGAGCCGAACATTTCATGAATGCGATCCATTGAACTGGAAGTTGTACATATTGCTGTTGCTCCATCTTATTGGAAATAACCGTAATTTCTTCGTCCTGATTCGAAAATTGGTTCTATTCTTAAAGGCTTTTCTTGCATTTAAAATCGATCTACTTTCATTTGCGGCAGTCTGTTTAGTAGTAAGAATAATAATTAAAATAACAATAATCGTAATAATTTTTAATTTAAATTTTCGTATCGTAGGGCAGTGGGATTTAATGTGCGTTGTTAATCAGAAAAGTTCAGGAATCACCTTTTTTAAGACCGGAATTTAATTGTCAAAATTTTAAACTCATGTATTAATGGAAAAGCGTTTCTCTGATTTGAGGCTACTGTAAAATAAACTATTTTGATCCGGCTCATTTGCATTAACCATTTTTAACACAATTTTGTACTCCAGTGGACGTTGTAATAGCTGTGAGAGAAGTCCTAGGATCTCATCTTGCTGTTAAAGCCAGACAGCAATTTGTTCCAAATGACCTAGCTACTCGCCAACCTTGACCAATTCTTCTCGTCCTAAAATACCTACCACGAGACCCAGAAAAGGTAGAACAAATCATAGAAGAAATATGTTCTTAGAAAACAACATATTTCTTTTATGAAATATCGCTTCAATGAATTATCATCATTTACCAGTAATTATAAAATCCATCTAACCTCAAAGAACTATTTAAATAATACGATGTGCCATCCATGTTCGAAACTTCCTTCAGCGTCGCTTATTTAGTTGCAGAAATTTTATTTTGAAGGCTATTTTAAATTTAAATTATGACAGAAATTACACTGATGCATTTTTTTCCATTAAAGTTTGGAAAAATACGAAAGATCTTAGGTAAACTCAAGGCAGAGGCAAGGACTCAGACTGGTGCAGATATAAAATAAAAGTCAGCAATTTTGAGGAAGACGTAACATAAATTCCTCTTCATTTGGAGGAAAAGCAATTTTTAGTGGGGCTGGAGCAAACAATCAAACGACTTAGTAAATCAATGGTCTGTGCATAGAGAAAATGCGCATAGTGACCTGTACACAGGGCAAGAAATTGTTATTAGAATTCTGAAAGCCTTGGAAGAAAGTGGGACTGGATTTAATATCATTAATTAAAGTAGGTAAATTTTTGTGCATACAAAATGCGACCTTATTTCATACTTTTAGTTAAAGGAACGTTTAATAATATACTTGTACCAAAGTATTAAATTCAGCAATACAATTTTGTACAAATTAGCATTATAGTGTTACATGTAATAGTTCATATCTTTGAAGAACCGTAAAATTTTCTGTTATTTACAATTTGCAAGGATCTGAGGAGAATTCATATATCCTCATAAATTTTTAATACAATATCGTAACATCATGGAAGTTTGAGGCATGTTTACCTGCACGAAGGTGACAATATGCAGTCGACTGAGCATGTCGTAGCTTGGTTAGAACTGAAATATAGAGCACAGAAATCAACAAAAATACTTCCTATTACAAAACAGATGAGCAGCCTTTATTTTTCAAGGGCAATTCAATGAATTATAATCTTAATGGACTTCTGAGATGATAAAACGTGCAATGATTGCATCACTCTTTGAATGTATAACAAAAACAGCACACATAGCAAGTGTTTTTATTCGATTTTTAAGCAGTTGTTAAATGCTGTCAGTCAGTGATTTCTGTTAGTAATCAAAATCTCAAATAGCGTCTGATAAAAGGTTTCTTGACAATAGAAATCAGGTATGACATCGATAAATATTCGTGATCTTATAGTTGCAATCGCTAATTATGCCTACTGTGTTCTACAATGTCAGAATACCTCCTTGCCAGCAGCAGCAACTTTCTAGCACTCGGGTATCAGCATTTTTCACTTAGTCTTAACAACAGTGCCCGTACTATGCACTTTCCCTCAACGTTCCAGTCCTTCTTTCAGTTTTCCTCGTTTAACATAGTCAAATCTCGGAAGACATACCTCTAGAATTTTCTTATTCTATCGACGAGATCCAATCGGCTGATGAGCACGTAACACAAAGGGACAGCTGTTCTGTCGATGGCGAAAAGAACAGCTTACTGTACCACCATCAAAAAAAGAATGGCTGTCATGCCAAAGCAGGAGAAAGCATCATTTGAACATGATCACAGACCAGGTCACAGCAGGTCACACGTGATAACTGAAAAAATTAGATTTACTTAGAAGGATAGTGAAAAACAGACGCGTTATAGATTCTCAGATTGTTGTAGAAGTGGGCATCAGTGATGAACAGTGAAAACCATCTTGCATGAAAAATTGCGGATATCGACAGTCTACGCCAGATGGGTACCCAGAGTGTTAACGTCAAGAATGAAGGAACATCTGGTAGAATTTTCTCGATAACTAATAATTGCATGACAAAAAAGTTTTATTCGTGGCTCCACGGTAGATGAAACATGGCTTCACCGCAATGACCAAGAAACGAAACAGAAAAGCACGGCCTGGGAACACGATAGATCTCATTCCCACAAGCTCAGAACCCTCAAAGTTGCCGGGAAAATTTTGGACACCATTTTTTAGAATGAAGAGAAAGCCCTGCTTGTGTCAAAAATGTTCACTGGGATTTAGATTTATTAGTAAAAATGCACCATAATTGAACCATTAAAAACCGTAATTCAACCACTAAAAATCATTATTCTACTTACATTGATGAAGGCTCTCAATTAGTCGTCAGTGGAAATTTTAAAGGACGCTAAATAAATAACTTTCTTTTAACTTTTGCATGTTTAATAGCAGATTTCTGAGTGAAGCTTTATGCTCATAATGCCATTCATGTGCGATATAATATACACGCTAAAGATGTTTTTGATAGGTTGAAATTCTCCAGTACTACCATGGAAATAAATATGTATAAATGATACTTAATTATCTTACATATAAAATGATTTAATAAAACAATTTTTTTGCTTAAGAAGTGCATAAAAGCAAATAGCACTGCATAAAGATTTATCTCATTCCCCCGTGCGGGCTCTAGTGGGTTAAGTAGTTAGCACATCCAGCTAACATTGGAAAATCTGTGGTTAAGTGACAATACAGTTAATTCATTATGTTTCGTACTTCCGAAAATAACCTAATGTTCTCAGCTACTATATATATATATATACGTAGTTATGATCAAACATTAATACACACACACGTGTGTGTATTAATGTTTGATCATAACTACGTATTTAAGCATTAAAAATTGAAAACAAAAACAATTCTTACCGAAATACTTACCGCTTTGAAGTTAAGAATGTCATTGTTTACGTATGTTGGTATAGCAGGGAATTTCATTACATTTAATGGAAAGGAATGCTACAAATATGTTGCAATAACAGAAGGGTGGGGGAATAAATTTATTTAGGTTTTGAAGACAAAACTATAGAAGTATGTAGGAACGACTACAGGGAGTTATTTATACCTTTGGGTCGACATGTTGCAGAACATTTCTGTTGACATTTCGCCAAAAGATGTTTGCGTTGCAATATCCAGTTTACCAAAATTTCTCCATCGCTCATCATAAAACATTCCTGTGCCTCCATTTCTCTTCAAGGACAGGCTCAATTATATTATGTACTAGTTCTCTTGCAAAGAAAAGGAAACCATTAGTTAAGTCTCGCTCTTTCCTAGAATGTCTGCGTTTCAGCGGCTAGAAGTTGCGTATTAGTTAAAAGCCCTACTTAGCTCAGCGGGCAAAAAGCACTTCTTAATCGATAAAAGCTATTAAAAGACACGTAGAAAGACCAAGAATAAAATGCTGCGAAAGCTTTTACTAAGATTAATGTTAAGTAATAGGAAAGGAGTGATGGTTGGATGAATTAAAATTGGAGCGGCTTTCTATCATCGGTGAAGGTATTTCGAATAGTTGCGCAACAATTTCACCTAGAAATTTATTAACATTTGACTCATATCTCATCTCATTTTCGCATTGGTTATTTGTTCGGATAAAATTAATTATTAAATCACATTTTATAGGTCTGGCAACTAACCATTAATTTTCAGACCCAACAGTTGATTCTCACTCAATTTCGAGTTAATAATAATTAATTAGAATTTACCGAATGATGTTTGAATCGGAAATTTCTGGGCTAATTACCTTCATACCAGCTTTAAAATTAGATATCATTCTGCAGTGCAGCAATCGTAAATCACTCGTACAGGAATTATAAAGCTGTCAAAACAACGGTGTTAAATTAATTCGATCTGCAAAATTTTCATCAGTATTTCATTCATATAGGAATTCTGAGGGAATTGAAGCTTCAAATGACATAATTGTTATCCACCATAAGGAAAAAGGTTATTTTCTGCTTAAAATTTCAATGAATTATTATTTTTGAAACTGTAAGCTTACAAGATATAGTTGTAAGGAATTCATTCCCAAATGCGTATTTTCCTGTCGTAAATGGTTAAGCATATTCAGCTGACAGTTGAAAAACCCATGGTTAAAATCCCGGAGACACAGCTGTTGATTTTTCACGTTTCTCCCCCCCCTTCGAATATCTTAATAGTTCTCTACATTGGCCATTGGACTAAAATGAAGTGCGCGATACTTCATCACTAGTTGGATTTGGTCAACTACATCTCGTACCTGTCCTCAATCGCTTCTTAGGTGAAAGAAGAATAGAGGAAGTTATCAGATCCTCTGTGCGTGTTGTCACAGTACATATAATTACCGTCTTCAGCTGGAAGTGAAAGGCCTGGTAAGGGCTCTCCCGTTTCAGCTCCAAAATTCTCAATTATCTTTGCAGAAGTATAGAAATAAAGGATTAACAAACACAGAATAGGTTTTAGAATAATTAGCGATATTATGTTTGCTATTCGTAATGCTATCAAGGGGAGGGAAAGCGGACCAAACGCCAACACATCTGCATGATAACCACAGATAAATCCCACACTTGACTTTTGAAATCCGGAAGAGGTACGATTCCCGAAAAGATATGGGCATGTTATTATTTTTGAGGCAGCTTTGCTCGCTGAGCAAAAAAGACATCGCTGTTGCAACAGAGAACACTTTTACAGCAACTGTTGGACAATGGCATTACTATTCAATGAATCCCGAGCACTTGCCTGGGACCTGAGCAAAACAGAGGAAAGGACATTGACATTTACTGCTGCGATCCATCGGCAAACATTGCCATTAACAACTCCAAGTTGCAGACACCAACAGAAAGTGATGCTGATTACTAAATCTGTTGCATATTTATGCAAAGTAAAAGCATGATCCTTCGATTCAGAAAAGGGATATGGAACAAGAGTCTCGGACTGCATTCCTTATGATGCTTTCGATATCAGAATACGGATACAGCTGCATAGGACTCCCACTGTTTAACACTGGTATCGAAATATTTTCATCAATAAGAGAATATTGCCTTTACTGCTGCCCATTATTCTTGATCAGCTACTGAGCTCCGCATAATAACAGTTCGTTTCAGCCATGGAGGTAAGAAGGACCTACTTTCTACCTCCGTGGCTTCAGCTGCCGATGAATGGGGATAACTGGTCTTTCCCAATGGTTAATAGATACAGTCCCACATTCATCATTAACTAGATTAATTTTAATTTTTAATAACAACAACAAAATTAATTATATTTTTCATGTTTCAATACGTAATTTAGAAGCATTGATTTGGAAACATATTTACATGAAAGAGGATTAAAAAACTAAAAATAAAATGCAGTTGCACTAAAAATAAAGTTCATTAGCATGGAATAAAATTGAATGGTGTGGGTATTGGTTAGACTAGAAAAATTTCTCAGGGTAAGTGTGCAAAGATACTCTAACAGACAAATTAAAATTTACAGTGCGTTCCTAGAAATAAAAATTCTAAAGGATTGATTGAAACATGGTTAAACGAGGTTATTTACTACATAGCACAGGGAAACATGCAATTACGAATAAACGAGTTTTACTTTAATGATCCTTAACTTGTTACAGTAATTATATATAATATGCATAATATATAGCATGTCCGAATGTAATGTTTACACATTTTAAACATTAATAGATGTCCTGACTGGACATTTCGCATTTGAAGCAGCGATGTTGATGTTGAATATATATAAGCGCATGTAGTCATTTTTTTTTTTTTAATTCTATCGCATGTCGCCAGGAGGCAAACATCAAAGTACACTACTTATTATTTTTAACAGATAACCCAACCGTTAAACGATTTAAAGATAATTGATAAAAAAAACTTATTTGTTTTCTTTCGGGTTATTTCTTGTGCTTTCTTTTACAGGACAACTGTGTGCGAGAAGAAAGAATACAGCTTTTTTATTGAAACGAATTGAGTTCTATTTATTAAAACGAAAGTGCCTTTGCTGTATTCCCTTTACAAGGAGGTTGGGAAACAGAATCTGATACTTCTCTGCGTGATCTTGGGGGGGGGGAGAGAATGATTTAGGGACACTACAAATGTCACTGACAAGGGATGTCATGAGATGTACTTATTCTTTCCCATCCGTTTAAGTCACATCCACTATTGTTGACCATTACTGTCGTTCTGTGGTGTTGCAGATGATGTATTGCTGTCAATGACTGCCGTTTTTAAATTTCTTTAAACTTAGCATGAGTAACTGAAAAACGTATGATATATAAAATATTTAATGTCACGCGTAATCGAATAAACGATATAATTTTGCTGGTTCAAATACTCCTGTTAACGTTCAAAGAATGCAAACATTATTTTAGAACACCTTGTAAACATTTTACTTTATTGCATTTAAAAATTATTATGAAATCGTCGATTTTTTTTATGAAGTTGTCGAGAGTCCTCTGTTGTTTTCTTTTCTTTCATGAAACAATTCATCAATGAAAATAAAATAAATTCACGGAGTTTTTTGTTCTCGCATTAAAGTGCGAATTAATAAAGAAATTCTGTAAAATTAAAAAATAATATTTACTTACTTTTTCTGTACATCTGCACGTTTTTTGTTTGTTTCTTCTTTATGGCTAATATATACCACTTGCACCTTTTCTCCGTATCCATGCTAGCTTTAGTCAGAATCTATGTGTAGAATTTATCATGTTCTTCAAAGCAGGAAACATGAAAAATCAACAGTGACCTCGCCTGGATTCGAACATGGGTCATCCAGCGCAAACTAAACAAATCCGCTCCTTAGGCTACGACTGTATACATGGGAAAGAATGCGAAATTTTACGTTGTCCACCACTTAAAGGACAACTGCGGAAAAATATAAGCCACAATCAATTAAATCAAAGAATTATCGTCCTGCACATTTTAATTCCACGTCTGTATAGAAATTATTAAATATTTCGATACAGGAACATAAATTGTACCCTCGCTAGGTTTCGAAACTCGGAATTCCAAGTGCTACCTGGATATGCTAACGTATCAACTCCGCACGAATATACAAATATTCCTTATACAGTGATGCGAATTGCGTAATAAATATTATCTGTCTACCAAATGACGCTATCGAACATTTTCTATATATTGATAGATGCAAAATATTCAGTCATTCAATCCAGCGAAATCTTTCGATAGCTCAAACCCTTCAGTTATTATTTATCGAAAACAATTGTTCGAAAAATTCGATATCGCAGATAGTAAGTAAATATTCATCGATAACAATGAATCAGAGCAAATTAAGTGTCTGAGAATCGAGTATACCTGAGTTATACGGAGATATCTCAAATTTAGCGCTGTTTTAGGGCTTGGAAGAAACTGTGTTTTATCACATCAACGTTAAATACAGCAGATAACGAGATCTTAGTGTTAAACGAGATCTTAGTGTAAATACAAAATGCTTCAGTACTGTGAGTTGACTATTATTATATGAAATATTACATATTTTTAATATAAACTGCATTTTACTTGTCTTTTCTAATAACCACTCACGTCTTAGGGGTAATTATACATTAAACTTTTAATTAAGGCATAGTAAATCTATATCTATATGTTCTACAATATAAATATGCATTATTTGTACATTTGTATCAGTTCGAACTATAAAAGCAATACAACTAAAAATGATGCAGAAAACAACTTTTAATTTCATAGAATTCTTGCTTCTGAAGAAGGGGAATCTACGTTTTATCCTTCTGAAATCGAGAGATGAGTTGATTTGGTTTATTTGATTATGGCAAAGCTCTCGAGGGCTTATCTGCTTAAGGGGGGCGGAAGGATTTTTTAACGGAAATAGACTCGTATCGACGTTACCAAACGAGGAAATCACGAAAACGTCTATACAGCTAACCCGCTCGCTTGGGATCGAACCCAGGTCAAACAATCAATGTTCAACGATATCACAGCTCGGTCGCTGAGGGCCTTTGAAATCGACAGAATTTTATTCGAAATTTCGTTAGTCTAGGTTGCTTTTTTGGGGGGGGGTAATTTTAAATTCTATATTTGTCTTTTCTGCTTCAACTTACTTTAAAAATATGAAAGAGGAATGAAATTTAATGATATGCCATTGAATTTTAAATACAACATTTGGCACTCATCAATCATTTATCATCATCTTTCAAATTATTTAAAATATCATGGCGTGAATGTCTATGTGTTTTATCTGAAATTACCAAAAAAATGTTTTTCTTTTTTATTGTTAGCTACTTAGTTAATCTAGAGAAACTGACGGACTGTACTGGTCAGTTCCCTTCGGTTACTTTATAAGGTATTTCTCCCGCCTTTTTCGCATGCCTTCGTGGTGTAGTGGTCTGCATGCTCGACGCGTAACTGTGAGGTCCGTGGTTCGATTCCCGGCGAAGGCGTTGTTCATTTTTCATGTCTCCTGCTTCGTAATAACCTAATGTCTCTACAACTTATAAGCTAGTGTTTCAGTAATACTTCTCAGGTAATATTGGATTAACATTACTTACTCATTTTACTGAAAACTGTTAACAAACGCTTTGCAGTTTACCGTACAATGCTTTGAGAATCGGAAAACTTTTTTTTTTCACATTAGTTTTGCCAGTTTTATGTGTTTATCTAATTAAAATTATGAAATTTAAATTTTATCACGATGAAGTAGAAGCATTTTACGTTCTTTATCATCAGACATTTTACTTTTCGGGAGAGGGCATTCAAACATTACTTTTGGGGATTTTCTGATTTTTTTTCCCTGTCAGATATTTAGCACATTAAAAAAAAATTGTTCTAAAATTTGTTACATTGTTCAACTGCGTGATTATTATGAAACTATTTCAGTTTCCTCACCAACGGCAAAGGAGTTGTGGATGGTCTTAGCTATGTTTTAAGCATAAATTTTTCTATGTTTTAAGCATAAATTTTTCAGGTTTGACTGACTGGATTATAAGATGAACTGAATTTAACAGATTGATATAACAAAGTAAAAGGGAAAAATCATAAAAGAAACCTTCATAAAATTCGTTTCTGAACTTATGAACGTTGTTGCCAATATCCGAGACTTTGGGGACAATATTGTTTCTTAAATTTTATTTTAATATTGGATAAAAATAGAATTACCCTTAAAAGCTAATCGAATAAATTTAACTAAGAATCTGAAAGATAATAATTACGTCATGTATGTCACGTACTTTTATACAATTAAAATTGATTTTTCTCCCAATTCAAAATTTTAACACGCGTTTCTTAATAAACAAGACTAAGATAAAGATTAATTTATTAAAAAAATTAACAGCTTTTTGTAATAAATGAACATACGTAGGCTCGGGTAACTTCAAATCTGTCATAATTATCGATTAAAATAATCAGATGATATTTTACATTAGATCATATATAAAAGTACAAAAAGTAAGACCTATTTGAATGAATATAACACTGAAGCATGGGGATGCTGTTGAATTAATTATAAATAATTTAAATAATTATGATAAAATGTTTTATAACAAACAAATTAAAACTCGTTATTTCACTTAATTATTCAATTACATTAATAGAATCAGTTTTTATACTCTCTGACATCGAAGAATATAAACTTATCCATTGCTTCAGTACCAGAGATTCACTTCATGCTATGTTAATTATAAATTATTTAAATTACTAAGCTCAAACGCTTTTTTACAAACAAATTAAATCTCATTATCCCGCTTAATTATTCGATTATATTAATAACATAGCGAATCCATCTACATTGTTCCCACTTGGGATACGCTTTTAACGATATGATGGGCATTATGACACTGAAAATATGTCATTTGAAGCCAATAAACATATACATTCTCGTGACGAATTAGTCTTCAGTACCTCTTTAACCACAGAGGCAACCCAACCTATGATTTAAGCGAAGATCCTCTACACGATAACAATAGACCGTGACTTAGTGAAACAGATTGCAGAAATAATGGTGGGCAGCAGTTTAGAGTTTCCATACACGCTACGTTCCATAACTCTTTTAAAAACAGCATCATCACGAAAAAGTTGCCATTGCAAAACAATGGTTAAGCCACGCGTGACCTAATAAGATCCTCTCCTCATGATGTCAGTATTTTCCGAAACCAGGTGGAAAATCAAGGTTCATCTACCATTGTGCATGTTAGTTGATAATGAACTGCTTACTGTCACCAACAGATGCTCGGATCAAATACAACCGATTTTGTTCTGCTTTTCCTTCTTAAAGAAAATAAAATGCCTTATTAGCCTTACCTAGATTTACTTTGAGATTTCAGTCTTCATCAAGGTATTTTTTTTCGGTTGGATTTCTTATTTATTATGATTATTGTATTCTAACTCATCAAAGTTTCCTGGGTAAAATTAGAATATAATCATAGGCCTCATTCCATGATTAGTTACGGCCCAGCAATGTTATCACGAAGAAAACGGTGGGTTCTGAGAATGTATACATCTTTCCAGACATTTTTAAACGGCTCACAGTTGAAAATTTAAGTTTATGTTCATAGGATCGACATCGCAGGGAAATAATTCTGCGTTGGATCGACATGTGGCATACGGTTGATATTATCAATACGATTAAAAAAAACGCCAACGATGTAACAGGGAATAACAGGATTAATGCACACTGGTCACTTTCTCAGAAGCATAGGATAAACACCAGATTACGGCGTAGGGTCTATCGTGTCGATCGTATGCTGATAGGACAGTTGTCGATCATCCGCCAAAATAAAAAAAAAAATTCATCTTTTGTAACAGTATGCAAATGTTGTGGGAGGGGATTCTACTCCAACCGCTTTTAAAACAGAAACGATAAAAAAATGCCTGAATTTACGTCAGCACATGTAAATTCGTATTCATATCTGAATTTCGAAACTAGCACATTGGACATAAAATTAATTGTGTATTTTTTCAGACAGTTGAAGAGTTCGTTTACCTTTTTCAATTGAACATTTTCTTCCCTTTATGAAGTATTATTATTGTCAATCCATTAACGCAAATTTATGTGATTAATTTCATCTTAATACAAAACATGTATCTTCAGTTTAGTTTCGTCTATCCTCATCTCCGCTAACTGTCTACTTCAGGAAATATTTCCAAGGGAAAACTGAATAAAACAGAAAATTTAATCAGAAGCCACAGAAGATGTATGCGCGTAAGGAAACAAACAGTCTTATGATTAGCTAGCTCCAGGGCCGAAAGTGGTGTCTCGGGAATGAGGGGAAAAAAGCTGGGAGTGGGAAAGCCAGGCTATTTTGATCACATTTTAGAAAGTAATATCTATATAAATCAAAGCAATAAATCTAGATGAAATATGTTCTGAAGCTTGTTCAATGTATCTTGGAATAATAAAATTTAATAGAGCTACTTATTAGTGAAACATCCGAGTACTAAACAAGAATGCACATGGAGATGATGAAAAGGAAAATATAATTAAGCACAAGCTAATGAGACTTCGTATTCGAAGAAAAGAGTCATACTGAAAAAAATGTGTTAAATTTTTTGCTTAATGTGTAAAAGAAAGAAATAAAGGGAGAGGAAAAGAAATCAGACATGAAGAGTACTTACGCAATGCACGCCACTGATTATTTCATGATAACTAGTATGACCGTTACTTTAAGATTGTTTAAATTTCGACTAATTGCTAAAGCTTGATGAAATTTTCTTTAGCCCTTACTAAATTAGCAACGAATTTTATTTAGCTGTCGAAGAAAGAGATAATTGCTATAAAAACGATAATTGCTTTGGTCTTTTTCTAGTAATCGAGTGAAAAATCTTGTAATCCAGAATTTCGCGAAAGACGTTCAAGAAAGTTGTTATCAGAGGGCGGAATTCACGCAAAATTCTCACTTTCAATTTTCTCATTTTCACCTCTGGTTAACATATAAACAGACAGTTGCAAAAATACACTCTGCGTTAAGAGATCATATAAATGCACGTAAGACACAGATTACGCTGTTTCACGAATTCGTTTTGGAAACTACACAACAAATAAAGAATGCAAATTATTGCTCATAATGTGAAATTTCCCTAACTTTGTATTTACACGCATATTCCAACTTTCATGTACATAGGTACTGAGCTGCGTCCTCCATACACCTTCTCTCTTTGTTAAAACTAATATAAAAAAATAAACGGGCTCAACGTCAAAGTGCACTCAAACTTGCTGTAGATCTTTCTGGCTCTTTCAAATCGTTCAAATGGAAGCCGTTGAGCTACAGATCTTTAATAAGATGCTCCACCGCTCTATTTTGCAAAGAGAAACGTGCAACATCTTGTTAAAGATCTGTACTTGATCGTGATTCCAGGGCTATGGTTTAGCAGAAATAGATCTGTTCCATGGCCCACAAAAATTCTAATCTTACCGCACTAGATTTGTTCGGTGGCTTTGTTGACAATGAGGTTTACAATGAAGGCATTGACAATCTCGACTATCTTAAGCACACAAACAATTGAAAACATTAAACCAGATGGTTCTTGTAGAGATATGGACTGAAATTACATATTGCTGCTAACGATGAAGATATTGAAACTTTGTCTATGCTGTTTTTGAGTGATTTAATTCAATAAAAGCACTTTGAGTACATTTTTGCATAACAAACATTTTACAGAGATCTCATCATATTTCACATCTCATTCTTTAAGCCTCTGTAAGTGGTTTTCTCCCAACAAAGATTATTTTTTGCTTCAGATATAAAAGGCAAGCCCGTTTTCATAAATTCGAGGTCTATTCACAAGTACGTGTCGGGTATTTTCAACCATTAGAGCTAAAAAAATGTACACGTAATGATGATCCGATTCTAATGATCCGATTTTATATAAGAATACAATAATATTCTGGAAACGCCACCTCCCTTGATACGCAAATTAACCCCCTACACACATATATATATCCCAACATATTACAGAATATATTTGTGCTCTAGGCGTATAAAAATATAAGCTCAACTCATAAAAAATTCGTCTTGTGTTGAATGAAGAATTATACCGAAGTTGTCAACCAAGAGTCGCTCACACATTTAAAATTAAGTTTGAAAAGCTATTAAGAGATAAGCTTCTAAAAGTCAGATACAAAGAATTTTATCTATTGACGAAAACGGTATATTTCAAACGTCTTGCTTTCAAAACGGAACTGGATGACAGTCAAAAGAAAAATGAACGTATTTTAGCGTAACGTACCCCAGATAAGGAAGAATCGCTATCCACATCAGAATAGAATGTGACATGTCTTCTCGGAAGTTCTACAGAAGCAGGGAATGTAATCTCCTCTGTGTCTGCATGCCTGGAAAGACACAGAATATCTTATATCTATATCTATCTATATCTAGCTTTTTTATCTTGCTTTATCTAGCTTTTTTTGACTAGCTTGGTCATTCGTTTTAAATTCTGTTATACTACATTTTTACTTATATCTATCTATATATATATTGTATAAATATAGCTAGATCTGCACATATATCTTACAGATATAAACGTTTATATATATTTTATTTTTTTAGAAAACCAAAAATTATAATTAACAAATTATAAATTGCTATTGTATGACAATTACTTAAGATTTAAGATATAAAGGTGTGTATAATATTTTGAGTGTTTGCTCGGTTGATATGTAGTTTATTTAAAACCTTTGCATTGCAATAATTTTAATCTCACAGAATAGAAGACTATTTCTAAATTATTTATGCTGTTATATTAGATCTAAGGATTATGAGATCTCTTGAGAAGACACATTCATATTTTCAAAAAATGGGCTGTTTGTTTAAAAGACTCGAGTTATCTTCGGTGATATAAAAAGGCAATTTTCAAAAACTGCCCGTTAGCAACACTGACGACGAATAAGCAGTTCTTACTTCAGCTGCACCAGAGGGACGCTGGAAAACCTCGTTCTTCTCAGAGAAATGGCGGGGAAAGGAGACGAAGGCCTGGGGCTGCCGTGTTCCGTCTCCGTAGCTTTGCTCCCTCCCCCAGGTGTAGATGCAGCTGCTGAAAGAAAAGAAAAGAAAATAGATAAATAAAAAATGTTAATTACAAAGTAGAAATTTCATGTCAAACGAATATTTCAAAGACACAGCTACAAAAATATCATAAGCATTTATGAACTTAATAGGACGGAATTTGATAGAGACTGCCCCATTATAATGTCGAAAGGGCACTATTAAACAAGCTTTTTACTGAAATTACTCACTTTAGTCCACGCATTTTAAATAAACTATAGGCAAAATGATAAGATTAAGTTTCTATAATATTACTCGTACTGAATTAGCCTTAAAATTCAACAGCTGAATTATTCATACAGCATTCTCAAACTAAAATTTCAGTTAATCGTCTTTTCATTTGTATGTTTTTTAGCAGTCTCTTGAAAAATGTATAAAAGATGTTTTAGTATCTATATGTAAATATTTATAGAGATAAAAAAATTGAGTTAAAATAACACACCGATAACGATTATTGGAGGAGTTAAAGCTATAAGAATATGCGTAATATTCATAAATATTTAAACTATGAAAAAATATCATACTTGTTTTCATTTTTCATGAACAGATGGTTTCAGTACCTTGACTTCATTCCTCGGTCGCCTAAACACTGGCTTCGCTTTTGTCATTTGCTGTTCTGCAGCTGAAGAAGCAGGTTCTATATTTAAACCTTCAAAACTAGTCCTGAATATTTATGAACTCTCTCCTGACTATGTCTGGACTTAAACTCCTCCATTAATAGATAACAGTGCTTTATGCATAAAAATATCATAGCATTTTTTAATTGTAAATGCGTATAATGTGCTCTAGAAGCAGTGGCCTCAAGTTCAAACTGCATGCGGGCCGAATGCAAGATCTAAACGCAGCTGATAGGTAGACGTCCACCTTCTTTTTTAAACCCAAAAAGACAGTTTTTTTTTTAACAAAACAAATTCTTTTAATTAAATATTATTTATTTTTATTCATTAAATATTCATAAAAACATGCATAAAACGGTAATAATGATGAATTAAAGGAAAATCTCCAATCAATATTTAAAGATTGGGATCTGCAAGAAATTTCTATTCTAATTCAAATATTTTGATAGATAAATATTAAATTTTCAGACTAATATTTATTTCAAAATATTTTAATGTGTTGAATTTGTTGTTGCTGTGTTTTAATGTGCTAAGGAAATCCAACCAGGATAACAGAGAAACATTTATTTTTCGATGATTATACACATAGATACCATGAAACAATTATACTGGATGAAAGCAATTAACTTTATAAAATCTCGGCCATCAAATAATCATTTATTCAAAATATTACTGATGACAAGAGAAATATGCATACATCTCTTTTTTTTAAAATACTGAAGTCAGATGGTTACCTCGAGGAATGATACTAGCCTATATTGACTGCTTAAAATTGCATATTTAAGCGAGACTTTTACAAAGCTCAATGAATTCATTAAAATTTAAAGAGGTAACTTTAGGGCAAACAATGTATTTTCTGCTCACGAAAAAATTCTTGTTTTCAAGAACAAGAAATTTTAAACAATCTGTGTGCACTCCAACGAGTTTCCAATAATATTCCTTCCCAATAATAAAAGCTTTTGAAATAGGGGAAATACTAATTGAAGAAATTATTCAGCACCTGAAAAGACTGAGTGAAGCTTTTAATCGGTATTTTCCAAATGAAAACAAATTAAATATCAGAATGAACTCTGGATTGAAATTCCAGTTATTGTCAATGCACGCCCTTCGATCATGTCAGCAGAAGAATATGAAAAGATTATTGAAATGAAAGCTGATACATCGTTGCAAGAAAAATTTTAATTCTGGCGCAGCTTAAAAGGTGACTATGCTCATGTATCACAAAAGGCCGTGTTGGCACTTTTACCATTTGTAGCTACACAAAACGCGTCCTCAGCTGTATGTGTTGACAAAAAATAAATGACCTAACAGACGTGATGGCGAACATGATAGGAGAATTCAGCTTTCATTCACAAAGACATATATTAAATAAATCTTCGATAATAAAAATCTGTACCACTAATCTTATTAAAACTTAAAAAGACCTGTTTGAATACGTTAAGAACTTTTCGGTTAGTTTTGAAATTATTTTTTGAAGCAAATAAATATTATTATATGAAATAATTGTCATTTTTATTGTAGTAAATAATCCGTTCACAGAATATTGCATTAAAACCATACAACTGAAGGAAACCAAGGGTTTCCACATAAAGATGGACATTAAAGACATTAAATAAAGATGGACTAATTCCACATAAAGATGGACAATAAAGATGGGCCATTAATTAGATGGACATTAGATGGACATGGTTCCACTTTTCAAAAAGATTAAGAAATGTTTGTTTCTAATAATTTTTCCACATTTCTGCAATAAATAAACTTAACTGTTTTTTTACACAGGACTGGTTTAATCTGCAACACCATTAAACTGTCTCGATAATTCAGAGGTGACAGCCTATTTACGGAATATTTCCTGTATGGGGCAATCCGAAATATGTAAAATGAAATTATAGTCTTGATGTTAGCTTAAATAATATTACATCAATATATTTCCAGGGATGAATTAATACCAGATTAAAAGGCAATTTATACGGACTGCTGCCTCAAGCGTCAAAGTGCGAAAAAGTTGATTTCAGTGAGCTGTTTTCTTAGTATTATGTAAAATTGTTTCAGAAACATTTTCTGTTCTGGTCACAAAATTATATAGATAAATAATTAATTCGTTTATTTCAATGAGGGGAGAAAATAATTTTGTTTTCATCCAGCAGCAAAAAGCAAAATATCCTGCAGCAAATTACTATGCGGGAACATAGTGAAACAATGATAAAAATATAATATAATTAACATTTAACGCCACCTAATGATGAAAATAAGATAGATATTAAAAGCAAATTAGGAGATAAGGAGTTATTTTAGCACTGCTAGTTGACAGGACTGAGACTTGGCAATTTAAATTGTCAGATTAAAGAGAGATTTTTTAAACTTAAAGTTTATGAAATGAAGAAAATATTGCTACATTTATCGTTTATGTCCATTTTTTTCTCTGCTGTGAATTTTTTAATAAAATGCATTAAAATAAGTTTTCACACTTTATTCTAATATTCTATATAAATAATCATAGATTTTAACTAATGTTTCTCCTTTAAAAGGCTACTAGAATAAACTTGAAAATTTATATAAATGTATGCGGAAAAACCTTTGAATATAAAAAGTCAGTTAGCATTTTTCTAATTATTAGTTAAAAATCCTTTACTTTTAAATATTTTTTAACTTGTTATTTAAGGATTGTCTCGTTTTTAAAAGAAAAACATTGCAGTGGTTAACCAAAATCTGTTACATCAAAATTGTTCAAATGATTGATTAAATTCAGACTGCTTAACAATTAACTAACTGAGTACCTTTATCAGACTTCAAGAAGTTACTTCTAAGATTAATAGGTGATCCTCATAAATAGAGAATATTGTTGTGCTTGAAATCTAAAACAGACCTTGTTAAAAATTTTTTTCCTCTGTCAAACTATCTTAAATATTAAAATTTATGCACTCATGTATATGAGTTTGAATTCCAAAAGTTTTAGAAAAGTTATTATCAGTAATCAGATTTTTATTGTTAATTCATCGAATTGTTACTGTTAAATCAATTACTAATATTTTGTGTTGAATTATTAATATTAGTTAAAATTTTATGCTGCTAATTCAACCTGAAACATTAGCAAGACTTTTTACACAGTTAAAACACAGAAGTTACCTCAAAAATAGAGATGAATAAATTTTTCAAATATTCTTCAAGAAAATTTTGTTGATGTACAGAAAATATACTATGTTATATTAATAACTTCAGGAAAATATTTACACCTTAAAAATTTTGAAAACTGAAAATGAAAGAGATTACAAAATAAAGTATGGTTAGGCGGCCATTACGTTAATTTTCTCCAAAATTTTGAATTTTGAAAACAATCAAATGTCGTAGAATATTTTTACTAACATCAAAACATAAAAGTTATCTAAAATAAAAACTTTCACTTTTCATTTCAATGCTTTTATTAATGAATCAATCATTAATATTTATCTGAGTTCTAAAAATTGAAACAAATACTGTAATGATGCTTTCCGTTTTGCTTTAGACTGTAACCCTGCTGAAAGTCAAAGTAAAAAATAAATTAAAAAAAGGATTATGAATTTGCCTAAAACATATACGCAATTTTTCACAGCGGACAGAGGAAGAAAATAATTTCTGAAAAATAAAAATAAAATTTATAAAAAAAATCTGAAAATTTTCAGATTTTAACGGCAGCCCGGTAGGGTTTGTTAAGGCCTTTTACCCTCTCTCTGAGCTCGTAGTCTACCAGTCTGCTGTTGCACAACTCCCGCTAAGCACTTTTTTTTTTCTTTTTAGCTTTATTATTAAGCATCGTTTTCGCTTTTCATCATTATTATGCGTGTATGTTTTTTAACTTTATTTATTAAACATCATGTTCTTCTCAGTTACGCCACATAAAATTCAGTTCACCAGTAAAACCACAAAATATTTAAAAACATCACATCTTTAGAATTTCAGATAGACAGTTTCGTCCGCTGGAGATAAAAATGTTTTATTCCGTACAGTATTGCCATTGCTTGCTTTCAAATAGTTGAGCTTGTTAATCAGAAATTCATTAAAATTTTTCAAAATAAAAAATAAATAATAAAAAAACATATAACGTCATTCTGTGAAAATATTGAATATTTTTAATTAGATAGATTATGAATTAAATGCATTTCTGTCATTTAAATCAATCCAATTCAAAAAGAAAGAAAGGAATATTTTGAAGAACTGCGTCTATTGCTTTCAAATAGCCTAATTTATTAATCCACAACAGGAAATTTCCATTTGAAAGATAAATATCTTACATTTTGCCGAATGGCAACAGACTCGATTGAAAAGTGAAACGACGCTTTTATAGTGATTCGACTCAAAATTTCATTTCGCGACTTATAACATTTCCTTTTGGGCTAGTAAAATAATAAAGAACCATAAACAGAAAAGAAGTTTAATTCAAATTACGACTACTACCGTGGCAGAAAATTTTATCAAATTTGGTATTTTTTCAACTAAAAGATAGCGAAAAGGCGAACATCAGAACAAAGCCTGTTTAAATATTAACAGATTTTTCGTTATTTATTTTTTGAAAAATCAGCATAGTCCACACATGCTACCGTCTTAGCCTCCAAATTTGACTGCACTGTAATAAAACATAAATATTATTCCTGAAATATTACTCATAATTTTACCCGAATACTTCTCACTTAATCAGCTTACTGTTAACCATTTATCTATTGAATATGATTATAGGTAGAATTTCACTTTTTCTTTCATCACCTTTAAACTTTCTATCTAATTAGAGGAAAAATATAGCAAAAGAGAAAAAAAAAATAGCACATCTGCAATTTGAAGCACTCAAATCTAGCTCACTTATACTTTTCTGAAGTGCATCCATTTACAATGCTTTATACCTAAAATGCAGTTAAATAATTATTTTGAATTTTTTATATAATTATTTTAAATTTTGGTGGTTTCCAGGAGCAAGAAATTTAAAAGATTTCTCCAAAACACATGCTTACAATAAAAACCAAATGATAATATACTATTTTTCCTTCAAATAATAAGTGAAGTAAATCATTAAGTCAGCAGAATATAAAAAATATTCTTTTTATATGCATTCCCAACCGCAAGAATCAACAATAGAGATTAACATATTTTTAATTGCAAATAAAAATATCCAAAATTCCTACATTTCTAATATTATATAAATTACATAAATCGAAATTATGTATATATTCGAATATTATTATGTAAAAATATATCAATCAGATATTGTGTAAATTATATGAGCCCTATGTTATATAAACTAAAAATCAGGATATATATTTAGTTAAGCTTTAATTTCATCACAAGAAAGAAAAAAATAAGATTATTATGCTATTTTAATTCAAAAACTTCCTCCATTTCATAACAACAGTTACGAATACCCACTTACAAGTCGGCATCAACAGCTCTCAGAATAAAAGTCCAGACATCTTTCCGCCGTACACCACAAACGAAGTCTAAGAAACAACACAACAAGCGGGGCAGAGACAACTCGGATGCCTTGAACCAGTTTTCGGAAAACACTAAGAGAAGACTCTGAAAGGATGACATACTCTCGACTAAGTAAGGTAATTGTAGGGTTAAAAGCAACTACCACTGCCACTGTCAATGAATCACTTCCTGGTTGGCTTGTGATAAATGAATAAACTTTGACGCTAATCAAAAACCCCCTTTCCGAGAGGGTATAAAGGCAGGACGAGGGGTAGAAGAGGGTAAGCAGAGAATATTATTTATTTTAGACTTCGGCAGCAGCACAAAGGAAATAAAAGAAACAAGCGCATAAAAAAATCTTTCGAGATGTTTGAAAAATGGCAGGGTTTGTCAGCGGAGGATAATGCGCAGTTAAATATAATGGCACAATTCCCTTAATAAACAGCCCTTTTTTTAGGTTTTAGACAGGATGAAATTTTAAATGGTTGGCATTATGTGGGTGTCGTATGGTGACCGGAATGTCACATGTTATTTCTTTCCACATAAAGGCCGAAATTTAGTTAAATATACCACAGAAATTTTAACAGCCATAAGCCAGAGATATACCGAAGAGGGGGGACTACCTCTTACCAAGGGAATGCCTCGATAGCCTTAAGCTTTTTAATCATAGGTTACTACCTACATTGCAAGGATATAAGGAACATAGCTAAAAAGTGGTGTGATTGAAAATCTTAAAATTTGTTGTAGAAATGGACTTCCAAAAATCAGTCCTTAACTTATATTTGGCAGTAAAGTTTTTTTTTTAAAAAAAACTTTTTAAAACTAAAGTTGAATAAAAACTATCTTCTATCAACAATGAGTTAAGTGAGCCAGTCAGAGTCGGTTTAGCATTCCTTTCCGTTGCAAATACAGTAGCTAAAAGCATTAACTTGATGAAACTGTAAAAAATGTGCAGAAGTTATAAGCTCGCAAAAAACACTTTAAGTTTTTTTACAGACAGAAAAGTTAAAAGCACTTTTTTAAATCATCAAAAATAGTAAATTATTTAAATTTATATTTATTTGCTAGATGTAAGTTGTTTTCCCTTAATTCTTAGGATTTTTTGGTATATTTGTGCTGACATTTTATATGGGGATCATTCCAATAAAGAGGATGGGCAGGGAGATTTCCGCTTTTGGCCTCGATGGCTTTAGGTTTGCCACTGTTCTAGGCTATGTGACTTACATAAGAAAGTTCAACAGAAGAAACTCCTACCTAAACAAAAATCAATGGAAAAGAAATTTTTAAAGTCCAGAAATGTGAAGCTTTGTAAATCCTTGGAATAGAGCAAGGATCTGGAAACATGAACTTTGACACTGGGTTGCTTCTTTTCTATTGGTTAGAAAAGTTAGGAGTAGGCTAAGGATAATTTCTGCTTGAAGATAAGACTTAAAAGTATGATCTTAAGAAAGGTGATGTTATAAGGAACTACAGTAAGCGCTGTTTAGTGCGATCACGATTGTCCATAACTGTTTTGATATTATTAACCGAATGAAAACATTAAACGATAAGACAAAATACCGTTCAAAATAGCTATAGGATTTAACATCCAAAAGTTTATTTATAAGCTGTTTATAACGTTTGTGGAAATTATTTGGCCTATGCTGTGTACCCCTAATTTTAATATTCAAAAAACATCCTCACTGAGAACATGGCAAAGTAAAATATAAATTAAGCAAAAAAAGCAGCCTTAATTTGTGGTGGGTTTTTTCCAAAGAAAAACAAAAAAATTCTGCAATTTCCCCCCTTCTCCTGAAGACCTGTGTCTGTCCGCCCTTAATATCTATAAATTTGTCCAAAATATAATTCAAGCTAAGGTTGCTTTTTTCCCTAATTTAAAAGGGTCGATTGAAATAGAAACCAAATTGTTCGGTCCCCAACTTTAACCCTCCTTTGGCGACATTTCTCTGTCACTTGGAAACTTTTAAAATTTATTTTGACCTTATTTGGCCAATTTATCTTTTATCTCACAATTTTATTTTAATTTCGAAAATTTATTCTGTAGCAGTCTGATCATATTAACTGAACTGTTGATCATAAACTGTTGATCATGAACTGTTGATTTGCATTTCCCATGCTATATTTTCCCTTACAATTAAAAAGAATTTAAACAAATAGAATAATTGTGTACACTTGCATGAAAATAAAGCGCACGCGACTTAAAAAAGAACATTTATAATTCAAACAGTGATTAGCACAGCAGCTGCAATGTCATTTAACTTTGGGTTTTCTAATTATGAATCCTTGATAGGAGAAGTTGAAACCTGCTATCTTTGTTCCAATTATGTGTGTCTCTCTGCTAGATACAGATTAAAACTCCTTTGTTAAGACAAACATCTGCCCTACAAATATCGAAAAAGTCACGATCTTTGATGTGGTATGATAGTTGAGTTCGGTTTAAATCAACCTTTCTCAAACTTTTTTCAAGTGGGAACCATTAGAATCTTCTGTGGATTAATTCTTGTTTCCTTCGAAAGAAATTTTTTTAAGCTTAGGTTACTACCTGAACATTTAAAACACAGGTCAGTAAAATTCAATTAATTTTATATCGATGTTAAGCAATTAAGGTAACAGGAGAAAATTCGTATACCTTTTAATAATTCAAGGCTATTACATTTGGATAATCTCATTAACAAAAATTTAATAAATGTTGGAACTCATACTGATGGACAGGATGAATGAAACTGCCGATTCTTGCTCAGGTGTGTTATGTTTGGATGTTGGCTGCTAAGCGGAAGTCTGAGATCGGCACATACATCAAAACGATTTCAGTACTGTGCTTTTATTTGAGACTAGCCGCTCCGCGGCCAGCCTTCGTCTGGCTTTTAAGTGTACCAGAAAAATGCCTAAAGAGAACACCAAACATTAAATTTGAAAACTGCACAAAATTTTACGCTGCAGAACAATTTTATCGAAAAAGAAACAAACAACAACGGAAAAAAAAATTCACTTAAAAATGCATTTCATATAAAAAGCATACAACGAAATAAGAAATATCCCTTAATACAAATATTAATTATCCTAATAAATAAATTAACCAACTTCCCTTTGCAAAATCTTAAGAACTCAAATGGTATAAACAGATTAAGAACTTAAACAGATTAAAAAATATCATGCAAAACTTTTTTATAATTAAAATTATATATAATTAAAACATAATATTACAATGAAATAAGCAATATCCCTTGATACAAATGTTAATTATCCTAATAAAGTAATTAAACAATTTACCGTTGCAAAAAGAAACAACTTTTTAATTTCTTAAACTTTTCAGTCTCTTAAAAACAGTAACATAAGAAATACGATGAAAAATTGTTGCCAAACCGAAATTTTTAAAAGAATGAAACTATTCAAAATGATGCAATTTCATCAAAAATCTATCAACAACAATAAGAAAGGAAAATTGTTGCCAAAACTACATTTTAAAATATCTGAGATGTGAGAAGTGTATTCGGAAGCTTCATTTAAAAAATTTTAAAAAAATACAAAATATTATTATTTTTCCAAAATTCTTTTTTTAAAAGGAGTCGAAAGGATTAAAGTTCAACGTGTCCAAAAATCAAAGGAAAATAAACGGCACATTTTTTAAAATAAGTTTTTTTAAAAAAATTCCGCTGAAAAGGGGTTAAGCTCACCTTCTTAAATAAATTCGTATTTAATCTATTTATTGAAATACGAAATTTATTTTAAGTTCGTAAAATAGCTAAGTGTCTACGCTTCACGACGATGTAAAAATGAAATGTATAGAGTGAAATCTCGCTTTCCTGTAGCCCATTATGTCTCAAAATGACGCGATTTGGTCACAAAACATAAAATAAAAAAAAATTCGAATTCGAATTTCGAAAAAATCGCTTCGAGGGGCACTGGCTCTTGTGTAGATACACCTATGTACCAAATTTCGTGGCCCTGGGTCTATTAGCTTACTCGCAACACGAACGAAACACACACACACACACACACACAGACTTTTTGTTTTATTATAGGTAGAGATGCTAATGAAAACCCTTTCTCGCAGAAATATGTGGAGGGAAAATGAATTATAATTTTTAAAGCACAATTTTAAAATGAGGGCAGCGGTGCCAAATGTATAATGAAACGATGGCCAAAAGCACCACAATCATAGTGCTTTAAATCCTTATTTTGTTTTAAACTTAATGCTTTAAATCCCCTTTTACTTTTACTCCTTTTTTACTAGGAGAGTCTATAAGTAAGGTAACCAGTAATAAATTGCATAAAATATAAGTTTTTGTAGAAAGAGTGATAGACGGTTTTTGTTTTTAAATTTAAGAAAACAAATGCAAAACTCCTCGTGTTCCGCAAAGTATGCCACGAGGCTTACAGAAATAATTAAATAACTCCATAATTGAAATTAAATAACTGCAGTGTAACTGTAATTAAATAACTCCATAATTAAATGAAAATTTAATCCTCTTAATTTTGAGTCTGTGCTATATAAGCTTTGTTAATGCTAGTATATCAGTTGTCTGTTTGAGTCGATTGCACGCAGTGTTGATGTCATGGCGGTGCTGATAACATGAACTGTCAATCGTGCATTCGTGATGATTATATGCAAGGGAAAAGGGTGCATTAATCCTTTTAGTCATTATTACAAAGTAATAAAAAAAATTATCGTGACGATCATATGCAAGTGTAGATCCTACATCGGTGTAAATTCTACGCAGTGTCAATGTTATGCGTTGTCATTCTTGTGTAGTGTTTATCACATAAATGAAAGCTAAATAATTTAAACATATTGGTTATTTTCCTTTTCAAAGCTGAGTTATTAAATATTTTTCATTATAAACGCCGCATTCTTAAGGCAGTTTCTCGTTCTTGACAAACGGAAAAATCATTTTTGTTCACTTAATCTAATATTTCTAAATTATTTTTGATGACGTCTGTCTTCAAATGTTTTCTGCGCATAGTCTTATTTCTAGCAAAAAGAGCCGACCAACGATCGAAGTTGAGATCGCTGAATACTGGTAGTTCGACCCAGGTTCAAATCCCAACAAAAGGATTAGTTGCATAGGAGTTTTCATGGTTTTCTTCTGGTGATGTGAATACGATACAGGTTTCCCTAAAACGTCCCCCATGAAGGCAGCCCCTTAAGCAGATAGCCGTCGTGTGTTTTGTTGTATTTTAAATAATTCAGTTCCATACAGTCTGAAAAAAAATCCACAAATCAGTTGTGCCAGATCGCAAAAAGAAAATGGAGCATTAATTATATAAATTCCTGAAACTCTGACGGATAAAAGTTTCTCAGTCATGAATATTAAGTAAAATGTATGTAATGGTCGAAAATGGTGAAAACGGTGAACACTGATAAAAGTTGCATCTTGTTAAATAAATAAGCTTTGGTCGGGGGGTTAATTATTTCTGCGAAACTAAATCGATGTGTAAGGTGTAAATTCATTCATTATTTTTTTTTTAATTTCATCACTACGCTAAAAAAAATGGCTATTAAATATCTATCTAGTAAAATTAGAAGAATTATAGAATTTTGTTTAACTTGATTTGATCGAATAAATAATTGTTTAAACAATAAATAACTAAATATAAACTTCAATAAAGCTCCATCAGTAAAGTTTACAGAAAAACACACGTAATCAGCTGAACCTTAAAAAAAAGTGTTTATGTCCTCTTTTTTAAACGTAATAAAAATACTCACACCTCCAAAGATATTTTGACGCCAGGGGGAATTTTTGCCTACTCCATAAATAGCACTGAAATAGTAACTACTATATCTCCATAGGGAATCTTGATGCTTTGGAGAATAAACAACTGAAAAAAGGGGACTGTAACCACAAAGTCTGTGGAGACTTTATACTAATAATAAACTGTCTTCAGTCAACTACGAGAGAAGTTTTGCGTGAGCTCAATCCTCAAAGTACTGCAAAGAATTATAAGAAATTGAGATCTACATCAATAGAGTTTTACTCGGCTATGAGATAAAGGGCGTGTACAGTTGAGTTTTAATGGTATGCTCGTTCATTTTATTTTCGCCAGTGTCCATTATTGGCAATGGGCCATTTGTAGCTGTAGAAATTAAAGTAAAGCAAGGAGTTGTTGCATAGCTGCTCTCTACTAAAAGCCGTAATGTTGCTATTCCACCGCTTTTAACCGAAAATTTGGGGCACAATTCTTCCCAATTTTTAGGAGCATGGATAACATTTTAATAAGTGGATCACTGCTAGAAATAAGAAAAGAAAAAAACTATGGCAATTTTTATTACTTTCGAATGAAAAAGCAGATTTGGGATATGTATTATTAATTTTGTTCCGTGAAAATCTGTCGAAATCAAATTGGAAACTTCATTATTTGATTCGGATGTTTGATTTTTTACAAAATAGTTGAAGTCTAAAATGACCTTTCCGGGGAACTAAAACGTTTTACAATAGAAATTTAATACTGATATGATATGAAAAGGGATTATTACATTTCGTTTGATTGTAAAGAATTATTGCATTCCGTCGTACACGTTGATGGAAGTGGTTACCATGTTCAGCTGGCAAGTATGCATGCCATCCCCGAAAAGGCACACTTTATTTTCTCGTACTGCTAAAAAAGAACCATAATGGTCTTTAACCCTTTAACTGCTTAAGACGTCTTTAAACGTTTTCAGAGATCGCTCTAAAAATGCTTGTGACGCGTATACACGGAACTGAAATTTCTCGAGAAATGATTAAGACGTGTATACACGGAGGCAAGGTTTTTCGATAAATGCTTAAGACGTGTTGAGACGCTACGCGAGGTCTTCTTTCCCCCTGCGTTTCCGCAGGCGGCTGTCATTTGCACAATGCTCTTAATAGGGTGTGAAATTTGTTTGAATAGCGCACTTTACGGAAGAGCCCTCTGAGTGAAGACTTACTGTCGGACAGCAAGTGTATATTATTCTGCAAGCTTTTTGAATGATGACAAATCGTTTTACAACCGTGTGCCTTCTGGTACATTGTAGTAATGAAAGCCCAATCCTCAGTCGCTGATTACATCCCCAAATCTTTAGTAAAAATGGGAAAAATTCAGAAATGTAATGAAAAATGCATTATTAATAAATCATATAATATATAATTGACTATTTGATCTTCGTATTAAAAGTTGGTTAAAGTTTCTGATTTCTCAACAACAAGAAAAAGATATATAGTGTCAAAATTAACTTTTTGTTTGCCTTCGTATTTCAAGTGGAGTATTTAATGGTATTTTCTTTCTACTTTACGAAATGACAAAGCTGTTTTTATCATGCCTGAGTTTTGGAATTTGTAATTCTGACTGACTATTTACTATAAACGCGAACTTACATGTGAAAAATTCTTCAAGGTAGAAATTAAAATATTCAACTCAAGAAATTATATTAAATCGAGTAAATAAATATGCCGAAAAAAATTATGGAGATCAATAGCTTTGTTCAGATAATTTATTAAAATTTGGAATGCAACCGAAATTTTAAAATCTGCATGGTGGGAAATTCTCCGCCGTGTCTTGGAACTCTTTTAGAAAGAAATCTGTATGTCTTTTATTCTTGTATTTAATGGAATATAAGAGAATTGAAAAAATAAGTGCGTGGAAGTGTTAGATATTTTGTGCACAAAATATTACGGTTGAAAAGATGTTTTATTATCAGAAAACAAATTATTTTCTCTCCAAATATGAGTGCTGATAGCGATAAATTGAATGAAAGTTTTTCTTTATATTGAGAACTTAATTAATACATTAATTCGTTATTACCTAATAACTGCATCTACGCAATTATTTTGCAAAGTCTTTTGATAGAAATGCTAATAAACGCCACCAGCGGTTGAGTGGCTAATTCGCTTAACACTGGTAGTTTGAGCTGGATTCTAATTCCAGAGAAGGGGCCGGATGATAACTGTTTTCATGGTTTTTCCTCAAGTGTAACGTGAATAAGAGTCAGTTTCCTTTACGAAATCCTTCGCGAAGGCATGCTTATAAGGCATTTTCTTCCTCCTTTCTGCATGCCTTTGTGGTGTAACTGTAGCACACTCGGCGCGTTTTCGAGAGGTCCAGGTTTGAGCACCGGCGAGGGCATTGCTCAGTTTTCACGTCTCTTGTCTCAAAAATCCTAATGACTCTACAGTGGCGCCCGAACTAAAAGGTTGTGGATGATGATTCTTTACCACCAGAATTTGGCGACTGGGTCCCCTAATCCCTAGTGGCCCTCTGAAAGAGGGAATATATAAAGTATTTTCTAGCTCTTTTCTGCATGCCTTCGTGGTTTCACGGTAGCACACTCTGCGCGTATTCGATAGGTTCAATTTTGAGTCCCGGCTAGGGTATTGTTCCTTTTTCACGTTTCCTGTCTCAAAAATCCTAATAACTCTACGTACTTACTCTTGGATGGTAGTCTTGTATACGTCGAAATAATTAAAGCGGAGCTATGAGAAGGATTTTAGTTAATGTATGCACTTAACTGCTTTTATTAAGAAGAAAATCACTCCCAAACCATCCGAGTAATCTTCCATATTTATGCACAATTTTTTTTTTTTTTTTATATATTTTACTATCATAGAAATTTCTCGTATTAGCGGGATAAAAAGACATTGAATACTGTATAAAGTAAACCCTGTTTTCTCAGTTATTTGGGAAAGACGGACCATTTTTCAATGGATGAAGAAGTAATTAATTTATAGTCATCATATAGATGAATGTTGAATGACGCCCGAAAATTTTCACAGTGAGCTAAACATAACTGAATTAATAATGAAAAACTTTACCTAACAGCAAAGACATATAAGCAAGTATTTACGCAGAATGCACGATTAAGAATAAAAAATGCAAGTAAAGTGACGATTCTAAAATTAATTTTCCAGAAATAAAGGAAAGTGGTACAATTCCCAAAGCAACTCATCTGTGAATGAATGGATACAACCACTGGGCACTAGTAATTTAGTCCGGATCGAATTTCGAGATTGACTGCATGGCATTTTCATTGTTTTTTCTCGTGTACAGCATGAAAAAGTTTAAATCCTTGAAATCCTTCATAAAATCATTTCTTTCTTCAGGCAAATATCTATCACCTTCTTTGCCACAATCAGTTAAAACTAAGAATTTAGCTAGCATATATTTTGCTTGCAAATTATTTGTTCACGTTTGTTATAGTACTTCAAAGGAGATGCACTTTTTAACTTAACGATTAAAATCCTGTATTAGAAAAACAGAATTTTTAGACATTAATGTGCTTCAAAATATTGATGGATGAGCAAAGAATTTAAAAGCTGATGAGAGTTGCCACTCCGTGAAATGTAAGATCTTTCATTTATCTTCCATGCACACGCAGGAAGAGCAGCTTCTTAGAGCGTTGTCATTGAGTAAAAGCATCAGCTCTTTAATTATTTTTTAAAATTTAATCAATTTACTATTGGAGCGATTTAAAGTTAATAAAAGCCCTTCTTACAATATAAATCTTCATTTAACTTTTCCGACAATGTCGGTATAAATTAAAATTATACATTGCTCATAACTTTTACAGTTTCGTTGTAATTTATAAAAGATAGGTGTTGTCACTGCATGAAGTAATAGATATTTAATTGGTACGCGGTTCTCGGTGCGAGGAAAAAAAAGTCAGGACCGGATTCAGAAATATTAGTATGTATGCATGTATGTATCGATATGTTCGTGTATGTATGCATATATGTACGTACGAATGTATGTATGTGTATACATGTACACAGATACTCACATACGTACATTTCTGAATCCGATCCCGAGAACAGAATAGTACCATTTAATTTACCTACTAGGTGATATTTTGCATGTTCTGTGTTCATAGTTCTCTTTCATCAAATTCTTATTTTTTATACTTTAAATTTGCGAGATTGTATTTTAAAGTAAAAATGAAACTTATTGTGAGAAAAATATGTCAGGTTATAGAATAAATGTATTGACATGTTCATTTTTTATATCTATTATCGTACAAATATATGTTTAAATATCAGAAAATAATTATTGAAATGAAAAAATTATTGCACTTATTATGCGGTTATTATTATTACTACCAGAGAATAAAATTTTTTCTTCCTTTATTGATAATCACGACTGAATTTTATGAGCACTCCTAAGCTAAACCAGAATTTCCCGCTTTCCTTTTACCTGGAATAGATTGACATCTTAAGTCCTTCAAGAAGCTGCTTTATAGTATACAATACATTCCAGGTATTTCCATCACGTTTTGGGCGACTCTAATCGTTCTAAACCATTAAAATGGCTTCTGGGGTGTCTTACCTTTTGTTAACATCACGGATTCGTTTCCGGGGAAGACTCCTTTGAAGGACGAAGGGGAGGGGAAAAAGGGAGATTTTTTTGAATGCGAAAGTATTATTTTAGTGAACTGCTTGAATGTACAATATTTCTAGTTCTGTTTCTCCTACTTCCCTCACACCATGCCTACGGAACTAAAATTGACGTATTTGAATAAAAAGAAATTCAGTAGCTTATGAAGCAATTAAGTGCGGAAATTTACAACGATGTCAATTCAAAATGTCAGTTAGTTACAAATATAAAAAATATAATAGTACACGTTTAGCGAACGAACTTTGAAATGGGAAACGAGACTATTTTTTCACTTGTTAGACTTATCAGTTTTTAATTGCCTTTCTGCTTTTTAAGCAAAATTATCGAAAAAACATAATGCACAAAAAAGAATCATGTTACTTTAATTGAGGAGATATTATAAAGAACCAAAAAAAAATACTGAATACCAGAATTTCGCTATAAAAGCCAAAAAAAAAAGCCACGAATGGATTAGATATATTTCCTTAAATTCAGTGTAGATTTCTGGATTGTCCAGTATTTTCCATTAATTCAGACAGTAAAAATGCCATCAGATAATGACTGATGTTAAGGATCTACATTTTTTGTACTACTACTACTAAAAAAATTAATATTCTATCAATAATTAAAAATAGGGGAAAACGCATATTTACAGCACTATTCTCACTGCTTTCAGACCATTCGCCCCTCTCATGACCTTCGCCTAATGGCCCGGTCAAGCAGGAGTGTAAATGGGTAATCACTCATTCACGGTGTATGAAATAAGAATAACGGCAGTGTGTACGACACAATATACATATAGCGACAGACTAGCTCTCTTCTTTAGCCCTGAAAACAAACAATGTCCAAAGCCAATGGAGGGCAGTCGCTTTCCCTCCCTCTTAAAAGCTATAATTACTCACTACAAGATCCTTCCATCACCCACTACTATACAGAGAGAAGCATTTCCAGATAGAGTACCGATTTCCAAATATTAACATTTCGACATCTATAAACGTTGAAATATAATATGTTTTCATAAGATAAACAATAGCTATTCTCCCGTGTCATAGATAATCTTTTACAAGTGATATACTGATGATGGTTGATTACAAATCTGTTACAAACTTTCATCTTTTACAAGTTAACATTTAACAGAAAGGAAATAACCATTTGCAGTTTTCGAAAGCTAATTGTACTTTTCCTCGTGACGGGCTTCGAATTTTAAAAAGTAAACTATAAAAAAAAAATGTCATACTCGTGGCTTTTACAAAATGTTTTCATTCAAAACAAAAATGCTTACCCATATAAGTAATCATATTCGTAAAAGAGTTTCAGTTTATTCACATAATTCTAAAAACATTAAAATTCGTAACAGTTTTAAAATGTTAAGCAGATATATTTTGGAGCTGTGGCTTTCATTGAAAGGATAATGCAAAGTAAATCAGGCCCAGTAAACCATTTTTAACAGCATAGCTTCTATAAATGATCAGGAAAGATTTTAGGAGAAGTTGTACGAAAACATTTATGCTTACGAAAGAATAAGATCGAAAAGTAAATGTAATGTACCTATTTTCAATTTCTTTTTTTTTTCTCATTACAGTTTCAAATACTATGCTAGCATTAAGAGCATAAAACAGAGAGCTAAAAAAATTCGAAACCCTACAACCTTTGTGAGAAAAATAGATATTTTAAGACAGAAAATAGTAATTACCTGTTGAAAAAAAAATGCACTTAATGTAAAAAAAATGAATAAGTGACTTTCAAAATTATGTCATGAGAATCATATTTAGCATTTTATATAAAGCTATAATAATTGTCCAACTAGCAATTTTTAACTACATATCTTTATTGTCTAACAATAACTTCATCACACGCACATATTTGTGAGCAATTTCTGTTCATGTTATCATTTAATAAATATCGACTTTCTTTACAAAATAATTATTTTTTTCAGATTTCCTTTTTTTTTTTTTTTTTATATTCATCAAAATATGCCCATCACTTAATTGCTTTGAGAGGAACTTTGTTTCTTAGTTTTTCTAACATAAGGATCGCCTTAGACGCCTTCACTTTTCTTAGAAACAAAGATATAAAATGTAGTAGTGAAAAGAGATAATAAAGATCATAAAAACTAAACGTTTAATGAAATTTGCTAATTACGTAAGTTTTAGAAATGTATTGGAAAAATAAGAATATCAAGTTTTTAAACTTCTTGAAAAATAATACATAAGGGGAATTATTTGACGAAAATCCTTTGAAGAAAAAAGGCAGACCAGTGACAGAGCGGGAATGTCGCTGAACCCTGGTAGTTCGAACCGGTTTCGAATCCCAGCAAACAGGCTGGCTGCAGGGGCGTTTTCTAGGTTTTCCTATGTGTCACGAGGATACGGAGCAGTTTTCATTAGAAAACCTTTCACGAAGGCATCCCTCTTTTGTGTACTTTTCCATAGCAAAGAAAAATGCAATATAAGAAAAAAATTGTTTCTTAATGTGTGGAGATTATTTTAAAGAACA
>KK112170.1:0-38113 GCA_000611955.2 Stegodyphus mimosarum
TTACTGAAGTTTTTCTAGTGGAATTAGCAGTTAATTCATCATAAACTGTGAGCTGAGACTCTTCTTTGGGGAAATGCTCCTTTTCAGAATATCCTTCTGCAGCGGCGTTTTTCTTCGATAGTTCGAATCTACGTATGTTGTGCTTAAGTTTTCTTTTTGCACTAATTCATCGTTGACAGCATCATTTTCATTTAGAGTTGACATTGTCACAATTTAATTATTTCGAAGAACACAAGTGATGAGCAAGTTAATACAATAAAATGAAAATTCAGTTTCGAATTCAAAACAAAAGTTCTGGTTTTAATACAATATGTTCTGGTGGCAAAATTATAGTTTCACTTCATCAAAATTGAATTCAAAAGATTCTTTAGTTCCATTTCATCAAAACTGAGTTCAAAATATTCTTGAATTGATTCTTAAAGAACAGCTTACTTTCATTGAAGAACCGGTCGAAGTCCCCATGTCGACTCGCCGTCTAAGAGATTTTCTAGGCTTAAGATACATAGCTCGGTAACTAAAGTAGTTTATTTATCTATTGGTGAAGGTACATTGGTAACTATTTACATTGGTGACTATTTACAAATGAAAAAAAGTGATAATCAAGGGGTTACATCTTTGTTGTCTAATCATCACGTCTTAGTCGAATACATGACTGTTCATCTTATCTTCCATCATTCATCTCACTGCGATACCGTTAGTCGTGTTGCGTTGTCGCAGTCCTGCTATTCACACACACACACATATATATATATACATGTGATGTACCAAATGTAGTCGTAGCTCAAAGCATCAGACGATAAGTTTAAAGAAAAAACAATATCCGTTTATTAATTTCCATGAAAAACAGCAGTTACAAAAATCAGATCCCCGAGTAAATAAAAAAGAACAACTAATAACTTTTTGTATTGAAGTTTACTCCATCGTTACATTAATGAAAAGTCCCCTCGATAAGATCAAGATCAAGATAGTACTTTCGGTTCAAGGTGTCAACTACTAATGAGTTTTTACCTATATATCAAGTAAGGCCGGAGGCCGCTCACTTTTGTTTAGATAAATCAGAGGTGCTTAGCATCGCGCCCTTAGGCGAAAGAATGGTCTATGTGGCAAAGTCATACAGGAAGGCAGTCATGAAATTATAAATTGATATACTTTTGTAGATGTAGAAACATTCGAAAAATTTTTTGAGCAGGTGCTGGGTGCGTGCTGTTTGCAGTGAGGAATTGAGTGACTGAAATGAACATGAGATACGGAGAGTAAGTCAAAATCAAATCACGTAACCTGAGGTCCCGTTCTGGTTCGTTGATAAATACTGCTGTATTACTCAAAGTTTTATTAATTTAAGAGTAAATAACTCTTGTAGGCCTATAGTATTGCAATCTACTGCATAATAATGATCTAATAACTATGGAGAGGTGAGTTTTATGCTACGTAATTCTTGTTTAATTAGATAGAATTTGATTATTCCTTTTTTGGGCTTGGGGGTCACATGGACCAATCATGGTGCAGGATAATCTGTTAAGCGATTTCAAGACGAAAAATAATAGTCCATAAGGCTATTTCAAATTACTCTTTACAAAGTCCGTAATTTGGCTTTGCCAGATAATAAAAATACACTTAAAACTCAACACAAAAATAGTTAATCATATCACGAATTCTTGCGTATATGAAACGCAATTAAATACTGGGTACTATTTACAATATGTACACTTTCACTACTTTGAGTTGTGATGAATAGAACGTGGTCGCTTAACCAGATTTTCTTCTCTTGGATCATAGTTTGCGAGATTTTTAATAGCATTATATGGGGAATTCTGAACTTGGATAAAGAATTTGTGCGAAATTATTAAGATCTGTTCTTGTATTTCGGGAATCTTCAGGTCTTGATACAGCTGGATATTTCTAATAAACCAGGGTGCTGAAAGGGTTCTGAGGTTATTGAACGTAGAATTTTATTCTGTAGATAGCTATGTTTCTTTCTATGGGTTTTGCAAGCCGTGGCCCAAGTAATCTATGGATTTCTATAGCTAAGTTTCTATTTCTTTCTAAGTGTATTTTTTTGCAAGCCTTGGCCCAAGTGGGGACTGCGTATAAGAGAATTGGTCGAATAAGCATCAGGTAAAGATTGCGTTTAGTATTCAGATTTAATTTAGAATTTTTCCCTAGAAGCGGGTAAAGAGCCATAAAAGCTGCATTAGCTTTGTTCGTGATATAACTGATGTGTTCTTTGAAAGTGAGCTGTGCATCAATATACACTCTAAGATACTAAGATATTAAGATAAGATACACAATAAACTAAGATATTTGTACGAATTGGCCGATGGGATAAGAGTATCATGAATTTTTATATTGATATCCAGAGGGTAGTTTTTCCTATATCTTCTGTACATAACTATACAGCATTTGGTGGGATTAAGATTGATTTTCCATCTGTTGCACCATTTTTCTATTATTTTAATTTGGCTATTCAGTTTGTCTATTGCATGTTGCGGGTTTAAGGAATTAGTAAGTATTACCGTATCATCGGCATATTTAAGGATTTTTGCATTTTGCTGCTTGGGCATGTCACTTGCATATAGATTAAAGTTTGCTGGAGAGATGACGGAACCTTGAGGTAGTCCTCTATGAATATTTTTATGTGTGGACAAAGCACCACCACAGCAGACTTGGAAGGTACGAACTTCTAAATAGGAAATCATGAGATTTAAGAAACTTGAAGGAGGGTTCAATTTCGATAACTTGCATATTAAACCAACATGCCACACTCGATCGAAGGCCTTTACCCCTCGATATTCCTTTGCGAGTCCTTTTATAAACCTCTGGAAAGGCGGAGCTTCCATGAAATAACGTCAGCCTCGTCAGCCAATCCAGTCCGCTTTAAATATTTCCAGAACATTCAATAACCGTACGTGTAGAAAAGGCGGGGAAATCAACTTGACTACGGGGCTGTGCATTTAATTCCATGTACTTTCAAATAAGAGATCGTCGCCATTCAAATGAAAAGAACATGCATTTAGAATTGTGACTGGGGAAAAAACAAAAAGAAAAGCCGAAATTTAAGTTAGGTTTTTAAGTGTATTTTTGACTATGGAATTTTATTATTACATACATATATGTATGTGTGTGTAGTTTTGGTCCTTCGGATTGCCACCGAAAAGGGAGGTACACAACTGCATGTTATAGCAGTCCTATATACAAAATTTTAACGTTCTGAAGCTACTCTTTTTTGAGTTATGCGAGATACATACATACGTACATATACGTGCGTACAGACGCCACGAAAAACTCTCTTCTGAATCCATTTTAAATCAGTTTAATAATTCGCTTGGGGAAAAAGAGTTCTTTATTCTCTCCTTACGTACAGATGTCGCATAAAAACATGGTTTGCATTCGATAGCGGTCAAAATGGATATTTTCGTTGAAACATGGTGCCGGGAATTTGTCGTGATTGCAATATTTTCTTTTTACTTCGTACAAGGAAGTAAAAACAAATGGATTATAATACTAAAAATGCATAAATTTACATAAAAATAATAACGTTACATAGATTTATATGATGTGTGAGGTTTTACTTATTTAATTCCAATGTTCTGTCTTAGAACCCACGAGCACGAACGAACGAATAATCGCTTAACTGTGTGAACAAACACGTGAGACTTAAGAAGAGTTAACTACCTTTTTTTATTTCTCAGAATAAACACAATCATCTCCTAACTCGGAGTATACACAAAGCCTCCACTTGGACTTGAACTTAAATAATGATAAATTTAAACTAAACTAAACTTAACTAAAGTTATCTGAAAGATATAGCCGAAGCTATCAGAATTCTAAATAGTTGTCCCCTCAATATTAATTAAATCGGCAAAGCCAAGCAAGGGCCTAAAGTATGGCCGAGCGTAGTAGCTAAGAGAGAATGTAGCCAAATGCCAAACGCCAAACGCGCGTTAGTCAGGAAAATCAGACTCTCTCTCTCGAAGTCGGCGAAACATCGACTTAAATAGTACTCTTACTCATTTGCATTAACTGCGTTTCTGAAATTACATTCTGGTAGGAAATTGTAAGCTGAAATTAGAATAAATAGGAAAGAGGCATAACTTAAAATAACTGTTAATAAACTTAGGATAAACCTTACAGAGCTTTAAGTCGAATTAATTTAAATGTAGGTTATAACGCTGTTAAATATTAGGAAAAGGGATTTCCCGTTTCTAAAATGAAATTCTTTTTAAAAGGGTCTTTATAGCTGGTGTAGTCAAGAATTATTTATTACTTACGAAAGAATTAAAACAGGGCTCTGAAGTCAAGTAGCAATTCCAGCATCTTGTGTTCTTTTTGTTGACATTAAATTTAGAACTTTTAAGTCCAAGAGTAATGGCTTTTAAAAGCGTATTTTTTTAATGTGTTTTGCTCTGACTCAAGTAGAGTGTTTTTATTTATAATTTCGCTCTGAAAACGTTTGAACACAAAACGCTTATTATCCACTCAAACTTCCTACGAGTTTCATTCTTCTACTGACTTCCTCCGGCAATACATTCCTTCCCTCCCCCTTTTTCAGTTACGGAAGTTTAATTTTTCACTCTCAAGATATTAATTAAAGTAAAATGTTCTCTGACATGTTCAAAAATAAATTACAAATAAGAAAAAAGAAGAGTAATTTCAGTGATTTCCAAATATATGTTTGTTTTGCAATATAAAATTCTGGTCAAATGCTCAGAATGTTACAGACATATTGCAAGAAACAATTGTTACTTTTAAACATTTTCAAACGTGTAATTAAAACAATTTTAAATAAACACAAAATATAAAAACTGCGATCTGAAGCATTCTAATCACACTCAAACATTTTGAAAAAATTTACCATAATTTTTTTTTTTAGTCCTAAGGGGCAATTTGCCTCGAAGGGCTATTAATTCCGTTTCGCCATTTTGCGTCGTCCACTATAAAACGGCATTTCATTTTTCGAATTGTTGCCACCAAATATTAGAGTTCTGCAATATATTTAAAGAAATTAAATAATGAAGAATCTGCACAAATGTGTAAATGTTTCCGCGCTGTGGGAAAACAACGGTACCTAGAAACATTAAATTTTGAATAACGTAGTCCTCCACTCGAGTATGGGTATCTAGAAGCCCGAATTGGAATTTATTTTATTATCTATTTCATATTTTGTAAAACTTTAATGGATTTTTGATTAACAAACTCACTGATTTCAAAGTGAGCAGTGGCAACACCGTACAGGGGGAAAAAATATCTCCAGCGCCCGAGATTGTGTATCGGAAATTCTGAAGATGTGCTAAATATTTTTTATACTAATGTTGAACTGAAATTTAGAGTTTAAGTGTGAAGAACATGATATTTGATAAATAAGAGCAACACACAAAACGTTAAAAAAAAACGCCCCTTTTGGGCGTAATATAAAATCTAAAAACTTTCGGGTTTTATAATTTTTTAAATTTTTTAAAAACATTTTAAAAAATTTAATGTAAAACATTACTAAAATTATTAACAAATATTAAATAATGAACTGGATCTAAAAATTTAATTAAAAGTAAACATTTTAATAACCATTTGCATATATGATGTATTTTACTCTGTCTCAGTTTAGGTACACTACGAAAAAAAAGAAAAAAAATGGGGCAGTTCTGTATCTCTTGTTCTACTGGGCGGACTGATGAAATTCAAATTGCGTTTTTCATGTCTCGGATATATATTAGATTTATATATAACATTATTCTAACATAGGTATTTTTACACAAAATCGGACATTTTCTAAAATTACATACCATTTTTTTTTTCATATTTCGATTCTACTACTCAAATTATGCCTAGATATTAAATTTTGCAATTTTTTGTTAAGAAATTTATGGAGAAATTCAAAAACTTTTCTTGGCGAATTTTTTTCAGTTTGTGTCAAGAAAAATTCACTTGGCGGAATTTTTAATTTATTGTAACTTACTTTTCTTTTTTTTATTGATGCACGTGAGGAAAAAAGTTCCATTGTTTATTCTTTCAAATAATTTTAACAAAGTGCGTAAACGATATTTTCGTTACGCACTACTTATTTAAAATGTAAATTCACGTTATCTTAGGAAATTTTCAATAAAAACTCTAATTTTTGCATATATGCTTAGAAATACATCTACTTTAAGATGTTTAAAAACTTTGAAAGGCATACAAATATGTTTTCGAAAAATTTATAAAAAATATTTTAAAATACAAATTTAAAAAAAAATAATAAAAAAATGAACGAATTATATTTGGATTAAGCTTAAATTTCGAATTCTGCAAGAAAGAATTAAGTACGTTAAATAGAAAAAGAGATATTAATAAATATATCTCAAATTCAGTTAACATTGAGGAGCTAAAATTTTGAGAGTTAATTTTTAAAAAGTACGGGTGCCATTTGTACAAAACTTAACAGCTTGGCATAATTTCAATCGTAGAATCGAAATATGGAAAAAATGGGGCATGTCATTTCAGAAAAGGTTCGATTTTGTGTCAAAATATCTAAAATAAAACAATGCTATTTATAAATCTAACACATAGCCTAAGTCGCGCTTTCGAAACAGAAAAAACGCAAGTTGAATTTTGTCAATCGGCCGAGTAGAACGGGAGATTAAGAACTGTCCCCCCTTTCCTTTCGCAGTGTACATTATTAAAACCCTCTAAGAGTTACCAGCGTAATATTCGACAGGGAGAACAGCTCTCCAGTTAATTTCAAACATTAGAAACCATCATATTCAGGTAATTTTGATTTCGTTCCGAATTACTTTTTCCGCGTGGACATTTTCTGTTGGAATTCGTTCAAAAGCGAAACACCTATCTATAAGGGAACGTGAAAATAAATACTGTTACCAGCTACGCAACCGGTGATGTTTCTTTAGATAATGAGTCCATTTATGCAGAAAGAAAAGAACAATTTATTAGAAAAACAAGCTCAGAGAATAGCACACACAGCAGAATAATAGCTGGAGAATTCAAGCGGAACATACAATTTCTACTTAACACGCAAATAAATCACTAAGTTCCTTAAAATCAATCTGAGGATAAATCTCAATTCGCAGTTCAGCTATAGTTCAACCGTCTCAAACGCAACCTTGGCTGGCATTCTGCCAAAACACATAGACTCGTCCAAAAGGGGCGTTATTATCTGCTGCGACGTCAAAGCTCAGGTGAAAATCATCTTTTCTCCGGAAAGAGATAAGCTGGAGAGGAAAAAAAGGTATCCATCTTTCCATCCTATTTTGAGAATAATTCGGCGTATGTGTGTTTGCGCTCATGGTCACGGATGAGGCGGTCGAACTACGGTCGCTAAATCTCACAGCTGATTCGTAAATGATGCGCAGCTAAATTCCCAACTCCAGCTCCCGCTGTATGCCGTTATGCATGAGTAAATGCTATGTGTCGGCTGTCAGAATATAGTGTGCCACTGAAGGGCGCTTCAAGTATTGTGAGTGCAGAACAGTTAGACCAAGACGACAGTATTTAGTAGAGGGAATAAATTCCCTTGCTCTCCGACTTATATTTATATCCTGCAGCATGAACTCTGGAAACACCTGTCTCTCCCTATACTCTACTCTACACCCCCACGAGGACAGCAGACCTGTTAGTATGCTTAAGCTGTTATTACGTGCCCTCTGGAGAAAACCAAAACTACTATCTGTGCACCACGGCCTAGGCTCGGGTAGACAACTTGTGGAAACATCTAGAAGAATTGATCACAGCGCTTCAAAAATGTGTTTTCGCGAATTTTCTAGATAGTCGCCAAAATGGCGTGAAATCACCAAGCGTTGCCAACTTGGCTGCAAAAGTTTTTTTCATGGCTACTTATGGGCGAAATTGCCTGTACCTCGAGTTTTAATTGAGCTATTTTTGCAATTTTAGAGCCATTGCACTCAGAATTAAAAGATCTACAATTCTATGAAACAATAAACACTTAAATATAAAACATGTGGCCACAAATTAGATTAAACGCAAAATAAACCATAAAATGGCCATTTTAAAAGCAATGAATAAATAAAATAAATAAATGAAACAACATAAAATACTGCAACACTATAGAGAAATAAAAATACAGCCAAAAGGATTAAAATATTTACAACAATATATTATTTTTCGTGCAGCGATGGCACCTGTAGCTTTTTATGTTATATAAAGTTTAAAGTCTATCATTGTTGGAAACTATGACCGAACTGGTAGAGGTTAATCGACTTATCACTAAGTGTAAAAACAAATTAAAATTGGGAAAGTTTATAAAAGGCCCTTTATTTCAAACTAATAAGATGAACAGAAAGCAATCCTGGTGCTTACAACTTAGCCTGCATTTATGGCGAGAAACTTCAAAAAAGCCGTAGGTCAAATATAAAGCTTAAATTTGAGTAAACTAATGGTCAAAGACTACACATAGCAATTTAATGCGAAGTTGCCTGAGAGCTTCCCCTGCGTGTAATTGAACTATCGACAATTATAATGCAAGGCCGAAGATAAGAACTTTTATTTAAGATATACGAACACGTTCGGAGCACATATTTCTCAAAATGCAGTATAAGTATGCTATAAACACATTTTTTTTCATTTAGTTTCTACAGAGAATAATTATGGAGTATTAAAATTTTATATATACTATCATTATCCTGAAAAAGTATTAAACATACATGAAATTTTAAGTAAATTTTAAAACAGATTGAAACATCTTACATGGAAGACTATTGCGGTTATATTAAAAAACGTTCTAAAATAATCAATTACGTGCTTTTATCTAGAGTAGAATTTCTTAAACTGTGGGTAGCGATCCCCATGAGGGGTCGCGACACCTGCAGCAGAGGATCGCCAAAAACTTTAGCAGTTTTGATATTTCTTTAACTTATTATAATAATTTTACAATTACCACATATTTTTACGCTGTGTATCTGAAAGCAGATAAGGATAAACAATACAGAGAAGTTAAAAAAAAAGTCATTTCGTCTGTTACTTATTTAAAATTTTCACTTTCTTCTATGCCTTAAAGTTAGAAATTAAAATTAATGACCTAAAGCTGCAATAGTATATTACAGTACAAATGAAAAAAATTGACAGTTTCACTCACGTGTGTATCGGTTTTCGCAATGCTTATGAGGACCCCCAAAATGTTCATGAATATTATGGGGTCTTGGGGTCGAGAAAAAATTCTCAGTGATAAAAAAAGGTTGCGACTAAAAAACGTTTAACATGCCCTGATCTAGAGAATGAGATATAATTTTAAGGATCTCGTAAAAAAATTTTAAAAAATTTCAGCAGTTTGAAAATTTTTCTGAGATTTCATGATATTATTACATTAATAAAATCATGAAATTTATGGTGATTATATTAATAAATTCATGATGTTATTATATTAATAACATCATGAATTTATTATTATTAAATGAATTATATTTTTTAAAATTGTGGTGTGATGTTATTATATTAATAATTTAATATTAATAATTAATTATATTAACAATTTTAAAAAAATTAACATTTCAATATTCTGGTATGTTATTCTCTAGATATCAATAGATAACTATATATACATTAATTATGTAGTGTTACATAAAAATAAAATAATAATAACTTGATTTATCTTGTACCAAGAAAGCACGTTGTAATAAAAAATAGATTCCGATAAAAATGCATTTAAAATTTAAAAAGCTATATTATTAAGGCTTCATCCAGATATCTAAAACTCTCCATAGCTATAGATTACACCTTATTTTGTTCAATATTATCTGTTTTGCTTTTTATAATCAGCCTATTTGTTTTTGGGGCAATTTTTACTCTGGGTAGTGAGTGGCATGTTGATTCACTTATTCGCTCCTTGTCGAGTTTAGTAAATCCTTCGATTGTATGTTCACCATGTTGTATATCTATACAGTTTAAAATATCTATTAAACTCCAAAACCCTCTGTTAAATTGTAATATAACAGCCATATATGCCACTAGTTTAAGATTTCGTAATTCCACAAAGGCATCCATCGGTATAAATTTCTAAAATTTTCTAAGCCTGGGTCGGCGCTTCTGAATGTGACCTATGCGTTCATACTTGGTGACACTATTTAAACATAAACACCTTTCACGTCCCAAATCACTTTCGAAAACCTCTCCTGCTAATGGGCAACGGGTTCACTCGATGGGAATAGTATTATTAACATTAGTTTTGACTTTCTTCCAGCCCGTTTCATAAATTTTTTCCTTACACATTTGCGTTTACAAACACCTGTATCATGCCTCACTATACTTCTTTAACTCAAGTGTTATTAAAAATAATCAAAGAATAAAAATAAAACTGCCAAATATTAAACATATTACTATAATATAATGTCATATTCTGACATTGAAGAAAGCATGCGATTGCATGTGACGGCACTGTATGTCGAAAACTGTTCGTTAATGTCAGCATCAAAAAAAATTGAAAGCTTTCAGATTTTACATTACGCCGAAAGGGGAGTTTTTTTAACATTTTGTGCGTTACCTTTATTTATTAAATATCATATTCTTCGCCCTTAAAACATAAAATTCAGTTTAACAGCAGTATCGCAAAATAATTTAAAATGAGCATATCTTTAGAATTTCCGATACACAGTCTCACGCGCTGGAGATATAAATGTTTTTTTTTTCGCACAGTGTTGTCATTGCTCGCTTTTAAATCGTTGAGTTTGTTAATCAAAAATTCGTTAACGTTTTGCAAAATATGAAATAGATAATAAAACAAATTCCGAATTTGGGCTTCCAGATGCCCATATTCGAGTGGAAACGCACTTTATTCAAAATTCGATAGCTATACGTACCTTCGTTTTATCACAATGCGAGAAACATACATACATTTATGCAGATTCTTCCTTATTTAATTTCTTTAAATATAATACAGAGATCTAATATTTGGTGGCAACAATTTGAAACGTGAACTGACATTTATAGTGAGATAACGCAAAATGCCAAAACGAAATTAATAGCCCTTCTGGGCTAACGCCCTTTGGGCTAAAAAGATAAATCTAACTGTAATATGGAATGTTTCGAATCAAATTCAAAATCATATACTAGTAAAAAACATACGCTTTCAACATGCAAATAATAAAAATATTGCATTTTATTTGAAATAATTTCATGTTGCCGCAACGATTACAGATAAGATTCTTTTAATCCCCTCTCTTTAAAAGACTTTTAAATTATGTTTAATTAAATTATTATGAAAAAATTGTCTGTGTCTGTTTCTCGCTTTTCTACTCTTTGAATGCAACCATCGGTGTTTTAAATGCCCATTTCCGGTTTTTATGAAATCCTTGATATCTCGGTTTGTAATTAACATAGAAACAAGAGAAGACCTTTTTCGGGAAAGGTAAATAAAAAAAATCTATCCAATTAATGAATAAAAGAAAATTGCCTTTTCAACGTGCTCAAATTTGACCTTTTCAATGTGTTGTGATACCTTAAAATAAAAGCCGAGCAACGTGGCAAGAGGGGCAGAATAAGCTCTGTCTTACGATCTAGAGAGATTAGGTTACTTCGAAGCAAGAGACATGAAAAATGAGCAACGCCTTCGCCGGGAATCGAACCACGGACCTCTTGGTTACGCATCGAGCGTGCTCAGCACTACACCACGAAGACATGCAAAAAAGGCGGAAGAAATACCTTATACACTCCTCCTTGTAAAGGGCGACTGGGGTTTTGGAGACCCAATCGCCAAATCCCGGTGGTGGAGAATCATCATCCACCACCTTGGGCGCCAGTGTAGAGACATTAGGATTTTTTTATAGCAGTACAGATGAAAAATGAGCAACGCCTTCGCCGTTAACCGAACCAGGGACCTCTCGGTTACGCGTCGAGCGGGCTGACCACTGCACCACGAAGGCATGCAAAGAAGACGGGACAAATACCTTATACCAGTACAGATCCAAAATATGAAATAACTGGTTAATAAAATTAAAGGAACCTCATAGTTAAAACTCCGTCAGCGAAGGTTAATTAAATAAATGTTAATTATTAAAATGTGTAAGTTTATGTTTATTCGTCACTACAAAGGAATTACGTCAACATTCAGAGTTAAAACAAAATAAAAACAAAAATATGGATGTAAGTGAGTGTTTATTTTCAAGAATGCGTTAAGAACGCGTGTGGCATCAAAGAAAAAAAAAGATTGTTCTTTGGAATACGCATAAAGGTAATCTCGAAATGTGAATCTCCAAGCTTTTTTATTCCTAAAGTAGAAGCAATTAAAAGCAGTCTAATTACAGAGGAATCTCATTATTTCCGCTGTTTAATTATTCAAACTTTCAATGCGGTATAAAAAAATAACATAGTGAACTAATATTATTTAAAATTAGGGCAATTTTTTTCGCTTCTAAACTCTTGAAAGAGAAAGTATTCACTAAACATTCATAATTGCTCAATTATCTATTTTTACAATATTAGCAATTTTCTTAGTTACGAAAATATTTTGAAACATTCTTTCCAAATATTTTGATGTATCAACCGGCTCCAAATAAACATGATGGGAAAATATTGTCTCATACATTTAATTCATTTTTCTTTAACAGTAGCTTAATCATTATTTTCATTTTATTGCCTGTGCTTATGAATGCTTATGAATTTTAAAAGGATGATCACTAAAAAGTATAATATGATCGATTTTCACATATTTGGCTATTCAATATTCCGAACTGCAATCATCCGAAAATTATGTTCTCCTTTCAAGGTGATTTAAAATCAAACATGTGGTTGGTGTATTTACGTTACTTGTAGCTGTTTTGTTGATTCAAACATTGAAAAATTTAGCATAACTCATGTGCAAAACTGTTGTAAATTTATGTAAATATTTGTGCTTATTTGAATTTATTTCTATTTTTATGTATTTTATAGGATCATGTAATATTTTTATTCGCTAATTTATTTATTTGGGGCAATCTTATGCAATATTTTACTGCCTACTTTTGTTTAATCGATTTAGGGTATATTTAGTGCATTTGCATTTAATTCGTGCATTATATTATAGATTTTGTAATTTTGAATCGATCGGCTAATTACTTTAGTAGCTAACCGGAGAACACCGTCCTGACGAGTAATGGTAAACATTTTTGTCTCCAACGTGGCGACATTCTCGAAGTTTCTGGAAAACACATTTTCAAAGTCTTAGAAGCGCTTTAAAAACTTACAAAATTAACTTACAGAAGTGCTTGGGCAACCTTATAAAAACTACTGCGGAGCCGACATCAATCACTCCAAATTTTCATTCAGAAATGGGCGGCTGTACTCAGTTCCCCCAAGGATTACAGCTTTAAACCTGATTTGTATATAATTCTGCTAAAAGTTTCAGCTGCAGGTGTGAAAATTTTCCTGAAAAAGGAGGGTTCTGTTTAACTTTTGAAACTATATCCCAGAAAATTTACGTATGTTACGTGATTCTCGTTAACATTGTAAGGTTTATCCTAATTTTAATAACAGTTATTTTAAGTTTAAACATCTTTCCTGCCTATTCTAGTTTCAACTTACAATTTCCTACCAGAATGTAATTTCAGAAACGCGGTTAATGCAAATGAGTAAAGAGTAGCATTTAAGTCGATGTTTCACCGACTTCGAGAGAGAGCGTGAGTTTCTGATTAGCGCGCGTTTGTCTTTTGGCTACGCCTCTCTAAGCTATTGCTACGCTCGGCCGTACTTTAGGCCCTTTTTTGGCTTTGTCGACTTTATTAAGATTTAGGGGTCAACTACTTAGAATCTTGATAGCTTCGGCTGTACCTTTCAGTTAGCTTTAGTTAAGCTAGTTAATTTCATATTAATTTAAGTTCAAGCCCAAGTGGAGGCTTTGCTGTATGTTCCGAGTTAGGAACTGATTGTATAATATTTATTGTGAGAAGCAAAGGGTGGTTAACCCTTCGTAAGTCATACGTCTCTATTCACACACTTAAGCGATCATTCGTTTATTACTGTTTGTGGTCTTCAAGGATTGAACACTGAATTCAATAAGTAAAACTGCACAACATAATATTTTTAATTATTGCTGAGTACTTCTAAAGCTTTAGGAAAATTTGTTTCTAAAAAAATTTACTCACTAGAAATTTCTAAAAAATAACCCAATTGGCAAAAAATTATAAATTTTTAAAACCAATCTGGCAATAAAAATTTTCCCCAAGTTCCACTAATAGAGCTTCTGCCAATATCTCAGATTCTAATCAAATCATTTTTATATTTCAAACGTCGATTGATACAAGCGCCTGGCTCCAGCCACCAGCCCTGTTCTTATTGGTTGCCGTTTATGACGTCAGGTTGAAGAGATTTCATTATCTGTTTCGTTTACGTTAAGTGAACTTATACTGCTTTGGTCTTGGTTATGTATAAATGTGAATTTGTGGAGCTGGGGTTCAAGCTTTTGGCGCGCAAAAATGCCGTGGGGAATTCATTTCGTCACTATATGACATCACAAGTCGTGTCCAATAAGAGCTTGGGATGGTGGCTGGGGCCAGGCGCTTGTTCGATTGATTTAGAATTTCGAGATCTATAGCATACAACCCCAATAAATGAATACAAACTGTATTAAATAAAAATACACAATTAGTTATTGTATGAAGTGCGCCAAAACACTGCAAAGATACATAAAACTCGAAATACAATCAAATAAATATTTACATAAATTTTCAATAATATGTATGTAGAGAGAGAGAGAATTGTGTGTGTGTATATATATATATACGTATATATATGTAAGGTATAAAAAATACAATAGCTGCTTTAAAAAATATGATTGGCGACCTCAAAATGAACTATTCTAGATTATATGCTCTCTATGCCCTAAATTCTTAAATAAATATGCTTATATGCCCTAAATTCATATGTTCTTCCAAATTCGAGATTCTTCCATGTTATATAACAAAACCAAAAGTTAACCAATCATAGATTAGCAATACTTTGTGCACCTATCTAGTGTAAATGCTACTTCACGAGGCAATTACGTCCCTTCATTCCCTTTAGCTTCCGCCACTGCTAAAATGTCCCCGCTGATATGCCCACTTCCCTAAAATGATGTTGTATCCCCGTTAATTATTGTAACTGCGTATGATATAGAAATATCTTATCTACTAAGAAAATGATTTGATATGCTTGAAAATAAAGATTGATCATTTGCAAAAATCTCTGTTTCGTCATCTTCGTCTGTACACATTCAACCCCAACCATGACGATTGCAAGCTGTTAATGTGTCCGGATTCCTCCTACGCATTAAATGTATCATATATATATATATATAGAGAGAGAGAGAGAGAGAGAGAATCGAGAAATAATATTTGATTAAAAATTGGTGGTAAACTAGCTAATAGGAAGCCAAAAGCGTTAGTTTCAGCTAGTATTCTATTAGGTAGTTTACTACCTGTTAGGTTACTACCTACGTCCTGTTAGGTAGCTTTAATTTAATTATTATATCTTGATAATTTAATTAATTTCGCAGCATACTGTGCGACTTTTGTTATAAATAATTTCAATTTTGAAATTTCCAAATTCTTTGTATGTATACATATGCACGTATAAAAACAAACGGTTAAAATTTAAATTCATATTGCATTGAAATAGAAGAAAAATAAACAACGAACGTCATAGGTAACAATCATTACAAAGAAACTTGATAAATAAATAAATAAAGTAATCTAATGTTTTAGAATATAAGATTTTAGTTTGTATTCTATAGTTTATTAATTAGCATGGATGCTTAGAGTTACCTTATTGATGCGAATATAAGATTGTCTCCCTAGTAAGATGTGCCTGAAGAATAAATAAAAGAATCAAGAACACGAAGTATAGTTGGTTGAAAAAAGAACAATAAATAAAATCCAGTATCAAATTTATCTCAAATCTTTTTCAATTGATGACTAATGCTTCTATGTCATTTACGACACCAATGCTTTTGTTTTTAAATAACCTTGAAATCGTGAAAAAACGTTTGCAATTTAAACTTCATTCTTTTGGTTTATGCGAGTTTTTTAAGCTAGTTTTAGACAGACAGATATGAATGATACACTAAGAGAACTACATTTGTGTTAGGTAACAAATGACTTGCGATTTTTCGTAGTTTACTACTTTAGTTTTCTTCTGTGGACTACAGATGAAATATGAAAGGTGGAATTATGTCAGTGAAAAATGAACATTATATCATAAAAAGGCTGCCTTTTTTTAAAGATTGATTTCGTATTTTTTCTCATTGATTATAATGCATAATACTATTTATAACTTATTGATTTGAAATAATAATTCTTAAAACACTACATAAAAAACGGGTATAACGTTATTACAAAGAAATTAACCGGAAAGTTAAATATGTACTGCCTCCGGATTCTTCTTATTCGTCACGTTCTCATAAGAATTTGACGCCCGTTTGCATTTGGGCGTAAAGAAGTCAGCCGCCATGGCATTGGTCCAGCTCATATTCATACTGTTACCTGTAGGATGATAATAGTGATAAAATTCGTGACATTCGTTTGATATTATTGTCAGGTAATTCATAACAGCACAGGAACATGAGAACTTCTTTTTTATGGCTTATAGAAAAGTTTCTCAAACATTTTTTCTGTAAGAAAACCCAATTAAAACCGGTTTCCAGTAATTTATAGGCAATTTTTTCCTTCCAATCATTTATTGAAAATATAAGAATAAACAGTGTAAATATGACCGTTTTATTCAAACCTTATCAGAAATTTAAAACACTGCGTGGGAATAAGTTGTATTCTAAGCTTTAAAACAGTTTCACAGCGAAGTCGCGCGTACCGCACGTGCACGGCATCGGCAGGTCGTCCGAACGCCTACGTCCAGTTTTTATTTGGTGCTTTCTCCAAAACCAGTGGGCCATGTAACAGCTCACTAGTTTTGTGAGTTTTTAAATGACATGCTAATCATTCTTTTGAAGTGACTAAAGTAGCTGTCTTATTTGAATGTACCTTGTTTGGGTCAACGTTTAACTATTGATGCTCGCAGTTGCAGTCCTGTCCTTTAGGGAAAACCCAAACAGTGGGTGAAACCGCGCAAAGATCCACGAGAGAGAAGTAATCACTTTCCCTAAGTAGGTTATTGTTAAGCTGCAGAATTCTATTTGGCAGTGGGGAAGGAAACTCATTCCAACAGAAATTTTTATACACTGGCGTTTCAAATATTTGGGAGGAACATATTTTGGCCTCTATCGGATGTGAAAGAATTAAATATGAAATTAAACAACATAAGCATGAAAAATAATTCAAAACAATTTGTAACATTTATAGAGTTTTCTTACGTCCTTACAATAAATCATTAAACAAAATCTTCACTGAAGTGTTTTTTTATAATATTCGTTTAAAACGCAAACACGCAAGAAGCAGTATTGTTCAAACTGGAGTTTTTTTGTTCAGACTGTCCTTGTTCAATACACTGAAAATAAGGGAATCTTTACTTTTGGCAGTGGAGAAGTTTTTCTTTTTTTAATAAAACTCGTTTACAATGTAAGCACGCAAAATCGTCAAACTGGAGTTTCCTTATTCTTATGCAAAATAAGCATTCATTCATAAAGTAATTTTAAAATTCATCACAAGATTCAAAAGATTTCAGATGTTTTGAATAATCATTGGCAAATACGGTGTTAACGGAATCTGCTATCGAAAACCGAATTTATATTTTGCCAACGTGTGCGACTTGAGTATTATTTCCAAATAATCTGAGAAAACAACATGCAGTTCTTTTTTTAACATATTATCCTCATACATTATGAAAAACGAAATTAGTTTAAATAAAATTCTGCAACTAACCTTTTTTAAAGTTAAAACGTCTAGTCACAAAATCTGATCAGTAGTTTCAAATATATGTTACAAAGTATACGGTCCGTAAAAGTCTCCTTAATAATTATTCCAGATAAACAGGAATCAATCAAATTCTCTTGTAACCTTCTGCAAATCAAAGATGCAACTACAGTTGCTCACCCGTGAAGTTTAACTCTCCGTGTTAGACGGGAAAGCGAGTTCACAAGCTCCCAAAGGGAAAATAAATGTATTCTTTTAGACTGCAACACCACGGGTACCCAGTTCCTTGGGGATATCGATTAAATTCATCCATATACCATTGAACGACTGGACTAAATCCCTAGGAACTAGGATCTGTCCTCAAACACACCGGGAAACAGACTGGTCATCTCACTATTCACTCGGATGGCTGACGCCACTCACTTAACAAAACTATCTCAAACTCTTATATATTTAGGCTAGCCATCACTTAGAAATCAGTTCTTAGCCCCGCATGTTTCGCCATCTACACTGTGCAAAAAACAAAATGGGACAGTTCTATATCTCCCGTTCTACTTGGCCGATTGACGAAATTCAAATTGCGTTTTTCATGTCTCGAAAGCGCGACTTAAGATATGTATTAGATTTATATATAGCATTGCTCAAATATAGGTATATTGACACAAAATCGGACTTTCTCTGAAATGGCATGCCAATGTTTTTTGACAATAATTGGGTCAGAATGGCGCATGCGTGTTTGCGCTCATGGTCGCGGATGAGGCGGTCGAACTATAACAAGCACCATTCCCAAAAATGCTATTAAGATCTTCACAGACGGCAGCCAAATTGCTGACCATACAAGTGGTGGCATTTATATCGAGACCCGTCGGAGAAAAATGACTCTGTCATCGTAATCCATATCACTTTTCTGTCTTTAGGAATGAATTGAAAGCAATCAGTTTGGGGCTCGAGGCTATATTGACAGAAAAGAAATTTAGTGATCAATGGATTTTATCTGATATCCATAGCTCACTACAGCATCTTGTTAACTGGATTCTTGTAGGCGGCAAAATCAGCATTTCGGTTCTACAAAAACTACAGCTAATTTCCCGGCACCATGATATCCATTTACAGTGGATTCCCTCTTATGTGGATCTTTGCGAACGAAATGGTGGGCAAATTAGCACTGGACGGCTGTGGTGTTTTAACTCACTCCGCCATCAATAAATCACAAATCATGGCGGAAGGGCTTGCGCCCCTCCCCAACCATCACTCGTACTCGGCTAACAAGTCTGGTTGAACTCTAAACCTTGAGTGTGACAAGAACTCCCCGACTGTGGTCATACTTATTCCCAGTGGTCACATTAAGTGCATCTCTTTTAAGAAGGGCATGAAAATCGTTTCCACATGCACCAAGCGCCGAGAATATCAAGCTTCTGCCGAACATATTTTGTTCTGTTTGGACCTCTCTAGGGAGACTATTTATACGAATTTCCTCCTTCTGTTCGACTTTCTTAGAGTCAGCGGTCTTTTGGGCCTTGTCAGAATCTGAAGGTAAAACAACAACAGAAGAAATTTTGCCTGTATTTCCAATGTTGTTTGAGCTATCTTTATAATTCAAAAGTGGATCAGTTCAAAATTGCAGGATATACAGTATAAGGAAATCTGATTTTACATTACACCCAAAAGGGCGTTTTTGTAACTTTTTGCGGGTTATTTTTATTTATTAAATATCATGTTCTCCGCACTTAAACCACAAAATTCAGTTCAACAGCAATATAGCAAAATAATTTTTAAATGATTTCCGATATCTTTAGAATTTCCGATACACAGTCTCGCGAGCTGGAGCCAAAAATGTTTTTTTTTCTTACAATGTTGCCATTCCTCGCTTTGAAATCGTGGAGTTTGTTAATCAAAAATTCCCTAAAGTTTTACAAAATATGAAATAGATGATAAAACAAATTCCAAATACCAAATCTGGGTTTCGAGATGCCCATATCCGGATGGAAACGTACGTTATTCAAAGTTTGATGATTCTAGGTACCGTCGTTTTTATCACAGTGCGAGAAACATGTATAGATTTTTGAAGATTCTTCATTATTTAATTTCTTTAAATATAATACAGGGCGTAATGCTTAGTGGCAACAATTTGCAAACTGAACGGACATTTATAATGAACCAAAGCAAAATGCCAAAACGAAATTATTAGTCCTTCAGGGCAAATTGCCCCTTTGACCTAATAAATAAACTCATATGTATACATAAATTATTCTCTTATTTATCTCAAGCTTTAAGATTGACGCCAGTAAAATTTTTAACAGCTGTGCATTACATACGTATTATGAAACGGTAATTATAACTGTGCAGAATAATAATTTTAATTATGCAGAATTTTAATATGCGTAATGGTTAAAATAATAATAATTTTACTTATGCACTATTTTCAACCTGCCAGCTGTTTCATTAGTGTACTGTATTACTGAAATAGCACTTATTCATTGATTATTGCAATAACGTATCTTTTGCGTTATTTTATCGTTTCTTTTACTACGTTAAAAATATAATAAATTAGAGACTGGTTTAAAGTAACAGCTTATAGATTTTTTCCGTTATATCGTTATCGCAGAACCCTTCAAAGACGAATGATCTCACTTTCAAGCGACACGATTCGCAATCAATTTCCTGATAAAATGGTTATTGCTATTGATTTGCTATGGCTTTTCATATGAACGAAAATATGTGCGGAAATATTTCTGTAACTGCTGGCAAACTTGCAGACAGAGCTCGAAATGAGCATTTTCATCACATATGGTTCTTTAATTATAACTGCTGTGGTAACAGAATAAATTTTTTAAAATGCTTGTCGCCCATGTTTCTATCGTCATGGCGACACTGACGCAGCCGTGACGACAACAGCTTCTTTAAAGCGGAAAGAGAACATTTTCCCTACTGAAAAATTCACAGCTTGTGTTCAACACTGTTGACGTAAATAAAGTTTATCTTTCTTTTTTAAAATTAATGAGAGGAATGAAAATTAATCACCTTTTAAATATTACGCTAAAAATTGATTAAAATTTTAATGGAAAAGGGTTTGAATTGATTAAATCCTTCGTAGTTTTGAATTATGCAGAAGGATTTGAGTGTTCACGAAGTCGGTGATAATAATTCTGTAGGTTTAAAGTGTTTCCTTTAATCGATTGAATCTTTTGCAGTTTTGGACTTAGAGGAATTTGGGTGTTTACACAGTGGGGGATAATAACTGAATTTAATTTCCATCATCGAAACATATCCTCTTAATCCTTTAAAAATAGAGCTAAAGCTATGATGAATTTGCATTTGCGTACTTTTTTCCGGTAGGGGAGGAGGACTTTAAAAGAAGGATAAACGGTCATAAAACGGAAACGATAATTCCTTTTATCAAGTAAAAAAAATTCTGGAATTGTTATTCATTTTCTTAAAAGAAACACCGACGGTTTAAGAGCCAAAAGAAGCAGGAGATATCATAGCATCGCTACCATACCAAAACTACAAATTTGCACTTGTGCTATTTCAAATGACATAAATTTTCAATTAGTTTCCCGTATTATTTCGTTCCATATTATAAAAATAATAAAGAATTGAATTGAACTGAAAAGCAAATTCCTCCATACGCGCTTATGTGGCGTAAGTGGTTACTGTGTCCAACTGGTAAATGAGAGATAAACAATTCGAATTCCAGCTAAGACGACCCAATTAATTTTGAGTCTTCTGCTTTGAAAAACGTAATTACTTTCTGCAGTTTCTCTGACCTAAAACGGGGTGGACAATAATTCGTCATTACTTGGTTACGGTCGAGTGGGTCTCGTGCCTCTCTACAGTCGTCTACAGTGAGGAAGGATACCTACTTTTGTACTTAAGGTTTCGGATCAGGGCCAAATAAATAATCTGAGACATTAGTATTATTTGCATGAATGTGATCTCTCAGAACCAGACCTGAAGATCTTGGCTAGTGGAAGGTGAAGAAGGGCTAAATAAAGTTTTAAATGTAATTGCATATATTAGCATTAATGCAGAAAAACTGAAAAGCAAATTAGAGCGACCTATAATTTTGGCCTCCGAAAATAGAAATTCCTGGTTTCAGTTCTAGCAGTGGAAAGCTACTTAAGGCCTTTCTCACCTCCTTTTGTTTTATAAGGTAATTTCTCCCTACTTTCTGCATGCCTTCGTGGTGTAATGGTAGCACACTCGGCGCGTATTCGAGAGGTCCAGGTTCGAGTCCCGGCAAGGGCATTGCTCTTTTTTCACTTCTCCAACATCAAAATGACCTCATAACTCTAATATACATTTGCTCTCGCTTATCCTGAGTTCAAGTATCCGCGAATTTGTAATTTACATGCAAAATCGTATTCATAACGAATTTCATAAATGCCGCATTCTATACTAAAAATTTGGTGCTATAAATTACTGTAAATATTTAACTCCATTTAAATACATTGTTGTTTTTGCGTATTGTTGTAATAAAAGGTATTGTTTCTTTTCGTTATTTGCTTATTTATTGTTTTTAGGGTAATAGTTTTAGGGTATATTTTGTTTGTAATTGAATTTGTGACCATATGTAAGTGTTTGTTTCTTAAATCGAATTAAACATCCTTCATATCTGAAACCAATAACTTTTAAATCATCAAAGTAGCTTCACCATTTGAGATATGGGCAAAAACGCGCCTAACGAGCCTTAGGACAACTTTTGTCGCGAGTTTGGAGATATTTGACGATTTTTCTCTAACTTCTTCGATTTTCTGGAAGATTTGGGTGAACACATTTTCGAAACCCTACGACATATTTTTCCCGAAGCTTCCAAAAGTTTGTGCAACTTTAGAAATACGACGCCGAGAGGTAGGGCGTCGTATTTCTAAAGATTTAGTGTTCTATGAGACTTAACGGTTTAAACAGAGTCACAGAAATTACGTTTTATAGTACACTTTGTGAGTGACTTTGAGAATTTCGATACTTTTCCTGCGCCAAGGAAGAATTTCTTGGTACTCGCGTTCTCCTTGAGCTCAAAAAAGAAGAGTTTTACACAAATCTACAGTTTTATTCCGATCTTCATGAAATTTGGCATCCTTGACTTACAAAAGAAGAGGAAGATCGTGGTCTACATAAGATTTTTCAAAAACAATCATAGCGGGTCCGCCGTCTTTATATACATATATTTTCCGTTAATTTAACAATAATTTAATTAAAACTTCAGTGATTTTAAAGCTTTGTGCTGTCATTCTGCAAAGCGTAAGATACTTACATTTCAAATTTAGTCAGAAAATTCAGATAAAAGAAGAGTAAATAATAAAAGATTCAAGACTAATAATAAAAGAAGGATGTAGCCACTTCGCAAAATATTTGTCTTTCGAATTTAGTAAATAAACTCAGCGATTTAGAAGTAAAGTGTTGGGACGCCCCAAATTAAAATAATTTTTAAGTATGTTATCATTCAGCAAAGAGTAAAATATTTATTTTTTTCTTTCAAATTTATTCTGTTATTAATCAATAAACTATGCTTGTCAGGACTGAGTGATCGGTGCATATTCTTGGGAAACATCTTCGTGAAACACTTTACACAATCCTTATCTTGAACAGGGAGCTGAATGCAGCTATGTTCTGTGGTTAAGTGGTCGAAGAACTACACTTCAGAGAGATTTAAAATCCTCTGTTATTATACCACAATTGTGTACAACCACTTCCCAACTCGGGAGGGATACAGAAAATAACGACAGCACTTGGGTCTAAAATGAACAATTAAATTAATTTAAACTAAAACTAATTAGAAATTAAGTAGTCGTTGCTCACAGAGCTATGAACGCGAGGTTGGCCTCTAAACTAAATGGTGCGTAGCAAGATTTAACTAATACTGATGCACTTAGAATTACTTCAATAAGTAATCACGTAACAGCGCTACGGCTTAGAATTTAAATACTAGCTAATCAGACGAACGTCGAATAGAGTAACAGTGGTCTGAGACTAAAAGCTCTCTCACTCTGAAAGGTTTCTACCTTTCGTTTAAATATAACTTGGCTCCACTTCAAATTAGCATAAAGCTGAAACGCGCGCTTATTCTAACGGGAAGTTGAAATGAGAACAGATAGAAAAGGGAAAATTAAAATAAAACTTTGTTAGTTTAACTAAAACCTTACAAGCTAGAAAACAAGAGAAAAGTTGCTCTCTACATAAGATTTCGAAAAACCACCGCTAGGGGTGCACACTCAGGTATATATATTAGAACGTTTCACTCATGCCATGCGTCTTGCGTGCACATTATTAGTCTCAAGTTCACATCGCCGTTGTTGCGTTTCCGCTATCAGCGGAAGTCATACATACTGAGGAGTTCATAATTTTCTTATAAATTTCATAGTTTCCATTTTGAAATCATGTCACTCACCTTAGGCTTACGTCGCCGCTGTTGCGTTCTCGCTATCAGTTCTTACTTAAACGTTGGAAGATGTCATGTCCGTTTACTTTTAAGAAGACTGTAGAACCTTCCATAAGAATGTGTGACCTTTAAAGCAGAATTTAAGTGAGCTCTCTCTAATAGTTTTTCGCGAATATTTCAAAAACGATGAAGAAATCGGTCAAAGTGGCCGGTAATTTTTTAGAAAAAGAATAACCGATAACAAAGGAATGATCAGTTCTTACTAAAATCGTTAGATGGCGTCGTTAGTTGTCTGTTTAGAACAGTGTAGAAGCTTTAGAGTAGAATTTAACCACGTTGTCTGTCATCTTTTCGCGAATACTGCGAAAACTAGATTTCAAAAAAGTACCTTCACCCCCTAGATGAAGCCTCTTTACTCTGTCTAAAATCTAGGCAACGACTAATTCATCAAGTTCTAATCAGTTGTCAGTTTATTGATGCTCATTCGTAGTAAATATTAATAGAAACAGCCACGAACTCGTACATAGAAACAATATTACTGACAGATATAAAGGAAATCCGAAAACTGATAATTTCACTGTTTATCTAGAAAACTGTAAACTGTACATTTATTATACAGAACATAGAAAAAGACAGAAAAATATTTACCATTCAAAAATGAAAGAAAAACTACAACGTGTTTACACGTTCTCGATTCGCTTTATATTTTGGTTTTGTTAACTGTAAGAATGCAACGAAAAGAATGTAAAACAAAAATTAAATTGAAACCGGAATAAAATTTCCATAATAAAATGTCTGTCAATGCACACTCGGATTTTTTCGCTTCTGCTTTGAAAGATAAAAAGACAGCGCATGTGATCCTTGAAATTCTGCTCGTGAACGTAAAAGAAAGCTTTTCCAGCTGCTTCTCCTCACAAAATATAAAGGATATCTAGAAACATCCGTTGTCAGGTGAATCTTAAGATGGTATCGATTTTATTCAGAAAGTGGAAAAAAGACTGAATATGTTTCTCTAATGTCATTCCTAGAAAATGTTCCAAACATTTTTATATCTAAAAAGAGTTAAGCAATATTAGATTATGCGTATCATAACATTTCTTTTTTAAAGTTTTTTTTTCAATGAGAAATAAGGAAAACACAGTTGTACATATATATCTGTATGTAAAATTACCATAATGAGAAGTCTTAAACGGAAAATCGTAAATATCGTCATTTTTCGAAATAGAAGAGATACAATAAGCTCAACTTTCATGTCACTTTCTCAATTATCAATAAAATTCATTGTTCGACTTTTAATTATTCTTTTCCTGATTTCATTTCCTGGTGAATTTATGGCATATTTTGTCAGTGCGGTTTGGGGTATATTAGCCAGATTAAAACAGAGTTGAAATTTCGCGTCAAGGAAGACGAATCTTAGTCCGAAAAGCAGAAATAAAACAAATTTCGATGTTCTGTCATAGTTGGAAATTTAGTAACAATTTCGATTTTGTTTTCTCGAAAATTATCCATAACGTTTCTTCAGCTAATGCATCAATTTTCATGAAGTTTACACATTCACAAAAATTTATCTTCTTTAGTTAATGACATTAATTCCTGTCCAACTTTTCCTAACGTTTTAGAATTTTAACATATAATTCTTTAATATTTCATTACTGTTTTCTCCGACAGCTGGCGCTACGTTAGTATTCGCTTTGCTCCATGTGTTGCTTACGATATAAATATGATTATCGTTCCTCCCAATTTTCGTAATCTTTTGTCTTCCTGAAGAATTGGGATGTGAGTACGACTGACATCGAAATCTATAGAGTCTTGTTCGGAATCTGCGTCAAAATAGGTTTGCTGTTTTGTTTAATTTTAAATCGCCATTTTTATTTTACATGCACCACATGTCCACGTATATTTTTCGCCTCTTATTTCGGAAAAAAAGTGATTTATAAGTGCAGTCAATTCCCGATTAAGAGGGGAGTTAACCAAGTTGCGGATTAATTGGGCCGTGTATAAAAAAACAATAAGTTTTCTTATTGCAGAAGAATGCAAAAATTGCAGTTCTAAACCATCAGCGTAAAACAAAACTATCTACGGAAAATGAAAAATGAGTGGAATAACAGCGATGATAACCGATAATGTCATATTATTTGGGAGTTGCTTTCATCCACAAGCCTGTGTAATTTAACTGCACAAAATTCAGAATACACTAAACATCGTGCGGTTAAAAACAGAAAGTTCTCCCGAATTCTTAAGCGAGTTCGAACCCAATAGTATTTTTCAGTTTCTTTGTTAAATAGTATTCTTTAATTCTATTTCTTGCTTAGGTTTTTGTTTGTTTGTTTTTGTTTTTGCCCCATTTCTACTCATGCTCATTTTTTTTGTCATTTATAATGTGTTCTTTTATTTGGAAAACTAGTTTATATAAGCAAAAGAACTTATTCCGCGAAAGACACTATTTAAAAGTACAGCTAAATTCTTAATAATATTTTTATATTAATTATAATATGGGTATTCCTCTTTTCTCTCCTCTGTCTTTTTAATTGCAGTCGAATTAACTATGAACTCGCCCTAGGTATCTTTCAAGAGTAGTATAAAATGGTAGGTTCAGCGCCAAGAGAAGCGGTGCCCAAACGTCCGTAGGAATAACCTGTAAGAGGAGTCAGCTAGCTGATAAGGTTTAAAAAACATTCTTGATTTAGCTGATAAGACGACATCGCTGAGGGAGATTGGATGTATTATTTACAGTTTGTTTTTTCAAAATCTGTGTCAAAATCAATTCAGAATCACGCAAATGGTTTGATTCTTCCTTTAACATACATATATATTAGACATAACAGACCTATACTGTTACAGATAAATTCATAACACATAGAATCTTTCCAAGCGACGTCATCTTATCAACTAAATTAAGCACAAAAAATAATCCCCTTATCATTTCGCTGACTCCGCCAGCACATTGCCTCACTGGGAATTTTTCACATAGACTACCTCCCTAAGATGACCACCACTGAAAGTGAACAATATTTTTCCAAATGTTATAAAATAACGCTATTGAGTATTATCGACTACATGTTCTCTGAAACTACCACCTTCACGGAAGACCAAAAGTGTTTTAAGCTATCGTCTAAAGGAGGTGTGGTAAATACAGCCAAAATTAATTATAACATGAAATACGATAAGTGTTTTATATGTGCAAAAATTTGAGGCTCGAAAACTATCAAGTGCTAGTAAAGCGTAGAGCAAACTCAATAAAGTGTTCAAAGAACTTATCCTGAACCTTTTATACAACATTTACTTTCCTTTATTCAAAGAATTCTAGTTCAAGTAATGCCATTAACTCCGAGAAATCTCAGAAACTGCTGACTAAGTTCTTGTGGTTACGCCTCGTACCCCTCTTAAAGCAATTTTACTTTCAGCAGCAACGAGCAAACTCTTAACGTCTACCTGCAATTACGTTCAGGCTTAAAAAGAAGCTGAATGGCGAAACTGAAGTCCGCTTTTTTGAGAGGTTTCCTCACTTCCTCCTAATAATTACGTCATGAAACTGTATGATAAACAACTAATTTAGGGTTTATTTAACATAATTCTTGCTTATACCAAACCACTGTACAGCTGTGTATCTGAGGATTAAAGTGTCTTTGTGGTGATTTTCTAAATAAAACAGGCTCATTTTGACGTTGTATATTTCCGTCTACCTACGCTGGATCATGTCTATTGTGACTTCAGCAAAAGCAGCAAATAATATAATTTGTAACAGGTCTCTGTGTCCCATAAGATAGCCGAAAACTGCGTTCAGTAATTATAACAGATTTAAATGATGAACCAGCACACAATACGCTCGGCCCTTTTTATTCCACAGTTGTTGTCTTCATGAGAAGAGGCAGACTAAAGACTGCGACATCATTACTATTGAACAAAGCTTCTGTGCATATCAAAAGGCTACCTCGCGCGTCAAAACTTAGGGATGTTTTGATTACTTTGCTATAGAAACTAAGTAGTGTTATTTACGATAAAGCACAATATAGTAATTTTAAAATATTTCAATGATCGGCGTCAAAAAGTATTGTTATGAATTTTGTATACAGGGTGTTTCCGAAATTCCGTTACAAACTTTTCGTCTGTTTTTATTTCTGAGCTTCTCTGCATTAATTTTGTAATTAAGTGGATACTTAATAGATACAGGATGGACATGTTTTCAGCTACTTAATCTGCACGAATTCATTCTCTTCCCTCGAGTGCCTTAAAAATACCTCATCCTGTAATGATATTATTGTTAATATACAGCAATCTCTCGGAGATCTGCAGAAAAACGGTATTTCAGTGTTTTGTACACTTGTCCGTGGTCACTCGGGTAATTATGGAAATGAGAGAGCTGATTGGCTTGCTAAGAATGCAACTAAAAATGATATTAATGTTGATGTAAATATTCCAAAATCGTACTTTAAAAAGACATTCAAAGCTAAAATGATTGAACAATGGAATTGTGATTATATATCATCTGACAAGGGAGCTGTTACAAAAAAATTCTTCCCAACTGTTTTTGAAAGACTGAAAAGTAAGGACTTATTGCTCAATTTTAAGGTTACGCAATTTTCGTCTGGACATGATAATTTCAAAGTTTATCTCAAGCGGTTTAAGCTGGCATCTTCCAATTTGTGTAATTGCAATCTTGGCGTTCAGCAATGTGTTTTCCACCTGCTTTTTGATTGTTCATTGCTTGATAATGCAAGAAATCTATTGAAATGCAAATTAAAATTAAGTGGAATTCATTGGCCGCCGAAATGTTATGATTTTGTATCTTCACCTTCGGCCTACCGAGCTTTTGATGACTTTGTTGACTTTTATTTTAAACATTGCAAATGATTTGTTTATATAGTTATATCTTTTTTGTTTGTGTTTTTTTTCTCTTTATGTTTGATTTCATTATATTACTGAAAGTTCATGTTATTTCTTAGCGTTTTGCTTTTTTTTTACTTACGATTTACACGAAGCCTCGTGTGATACTTTGTGGTGCACAAAGATTTCTCTTTCTTTAAATAAAAAAATAATAAAAAAAACTTTCAGGGCAGATATAGTACACCTGGACGATAGAAAATCACATAGCAGTGTATGGTCGAAAACGCTGTCCACACAAAACCCAAGAAACGAAGGACATGAACAGGGTAAGAAAATATGTTTATTAGGCTTAGTATAGCAGAAACCAAGAAATGAAAATAAAAACCTACAGTTGTCATCAAAGATAGAATTAAATTTTATGACATCGAAATTATGACCCCGGACCGTGATGCAGGCGCATGAAGATCTGATGTTCTAAAAAACACCTGGTGTATTCCTGACTTCGTTAGCAGTTGACACGATGCTCGCAACGAGTTCCTGGGCACTGTTAACGGAGTTTTCGTACACCAGTGTCTTGACGTACCCCCCCTCCCCGCAGAGAAAGTAGTTACTGCAAGTGAAATTTAGCGATCAGATGATCTCCAACGCACCGGACCACCTCTGCCGATCCAACGTTAAGGGTACTTTGCATCCAGGTGGAGACGCACATCAAGGTTGTTAATGTAGCCAAACTTTTAACATTCCCAACATTTTAGCTGCACTGAGCATAAACATATTTTCTCACCCTGCTCGTGTCCGTCCTTTCTTCTGTTTTTGTGTCGTCACTACCGCGCCGGGAAACCGTTTCCACCATGCATTGCTATGTGGTTTTCCGTCGTCTAGGTGTATTCTATCTTTCCTGAAAGTTTGTAATCGAATTGCTGAAACACCCTGTATATGTAAATAATTTTAGTGAAGACGAGATCACACAAGCCAACGGTTGTTTAGTCGTAGAGTCAAAATATGGAAAAATAATTGCCACATCCTTTCAGAAAAAGTCGGATTTTGTGTCAAAATGCCTACATTAGAGCAATGCTATATATAAATTTAATACATATCCTAAGTCGCGCTTTCGAGACGTGAAAAACGCAAGCTGAATTTCGTCAATCGACCCAGTAGAACAGGAGATATGGAACTATCCCATTATTTTTTTTCCGCGCAGTGTACATATATTTTGAAGGTGATAAATTTATTATTCCTTACATTATTCCTCCAATAATATAAGTATATTTTTATGCGCATAAATTTGGCTAGATAAATGTATTACATGTTTTTCCCTCAATAATATACGTGTATTTTTGGATAGAAAAACAAATATATTATAGTCTTCCTCTTAACGATACACGGGTATTTTCGGGATTGATTGTTTTATGTTAAAAATGTAAACAACCATGACGATTAAAATGGATTATTTACTTTGACAAAACTTGCGGCTTTTATTTCGGCAACAATACTCAGAAGAGCTACTTGCGATTTTTTGATAACTTAAAAAACAATTTTTTACATTCTTAAAATACTCGCAAATGTTAAAAATATGTGCTACTTCTGTGCTTATCTTAAACCATACTGAATTTAATAAAAATGAAAACACAAACAAAAACTTTCTGCTGTTGAATTGCAATCATCTGTGCTTCGTATCCACATTGTCTCTGCTACGTTTCATTTGAAAAGCTTTAATGTTAAGTTATCCAGCTGCTTTTAAATATATATACTTCTTTTCAAAAACTAATGAATATAGTTTCAGAACAACTATAGTTGAAAAATGGATGTCTGGCGGGATTCTATCTCCACTACACTGAAATGCACTTTGATTAATTAGTTCTTTCCTTCTTTTATAAAGTTTTTCGCTGAACAACATCTGGAGCCATTTGGCATCTTACATTATTTAAAGTCTGTTATTTACATGAATTATTCAATAGCCTCTTCATCAGAACATGTGATTCGGTTAACGACTGGGCAAAGAGTTCGTTGACTTTTATTGCCCTGTTTAATGACTTTAATGCATTATCAGATAATGTAAATGCGAAGACGCAAGAAATCTATAATTGTTAGGAGTTTGCTCGTTTTAAATAAAAAAAGCATTTTTGATTATATTTCAATCCTCCTTTAAGAATCTTTTCATTAAATAATATTTACAATACATTCTGTAAATTTTGGTTTACCGAATCATTATTGCTAAAGCACAATTTTAATTGCAGTTAGAAAATTTCTTGAACATAATGGAGTGTAAGTAATGAAAACAGATGATTAGTCTGCGCCATTTGAACTACTACGTGATGCTAATTTGCAAGATTCGACTTAAATTCTTATTAGCAAATTATTACGGACTCCCTATTTTTTCTCACTCGTTCATTTATAATCCATTTCTCAATTTCAGAAAGTTATTTATGAGATAAAGCATTATTTAAAGGCGATACAACAGCAGTAGAGATGAACAATTCATTCCTTTTCTTTAAGGCTGCGCAGATGCAGTCCAATTACAATAAAACTTCAGTTATCCGAATCAGCTAGAACCGAACCCCATTCGGATAATTCGATTTTTTCCAAAGAAAGAGTCTACGTACACTTTAATTAATTACTGTGTGTATTGTATGCTGAAAAGGGGAGAAAAAAGCTATTTTTAAAGAAAAAGAGGTTTTAATAAATTGAAATTAAAAGGAAACACTTTTACGTATATGTTATTTAGCGTACTATACAGTACTTACAGGTGCTGAATGTCATTATTTAACGTACTGTACAGTACGTTACTACAAGTGCTTACAAGTGCTGAATGTCATTGCTTGCTGAACATCTCGGTCAAAGTAAGCTCTTTGACTGTGTTCATCCGTTTTCCGGCAGCCATGTCGTGCCATCTGCTTGATAATGAGAAGGTGCATGTAGACACACTGGAGCTGACGCTCCATCCACTTACACGTAGTTTCAAGGCCGGCAAACGCTTCACTAGCTGATGGTCCCGTGTCTGCTTCAACTTTGACATTAAGGCCATTTTCTTCCTCAACACTTTCTTCTTTCACACTTTATCATCATTTAGAATTTGAAACCCAGGGTCTGACGAATCACACACTATCCATTCTGCTGTACCTCCAGCACTAACTTCTGAGCATCCAGGAATTTTCAAAAGAATGTTCCTTAATTCCTCAACTGACACGTCATCCTTATCTCCTCTTGTCTCTTCCCTTTCCTTTTCTTGAGTTTCTTTTTACTTTTTCTTCTTTTCTTTCTCTTCTTCACATGATTATGAAAAATTCTGAAATTCTAAAAGCGATTCGGATAGTCGGAGGTCGGATGATTGAAGCTGTACTTTGGTAGTTTGGTAACTTGTGGCAGGTTGCGCTGATGACTCGGGTAAGAATGAGCATCTGACTAAGTTGCTATTTTGTTTAGTCGGAGGTCGAATGATTGGAGCTGTACTGTGTTAGTTTCATGACCTGCGGCAAGTTGCGCTGATGACTCCAGTAAGGGTGAGTAACTGACTAAGTTGCTACTTTGTTTAGTCGGAAGTCGAATGATTGGAGCCGTATTGAGGTAGTTTGGCAACCTGCGGCTGGTTACGCTGATGATTCTGGTAAAGGTGAGTAACTGACTAAGTTGCTATTTTGTTTAGTCGGAGGTCGAATGATTGGAACTGTACTGTGGTAGTTTGGTTGTAAGATTTGTCTCTGCTACACATAAACTATTTCAAGATCATACAATGAACCTGGCGAATTCTCGCACGGGCGTGAATAAATAGCAGCATAGAAGAAGGTGAAAAGTAACCCTTTATTAAATCAAAGTTTAACAAAAAGGCACGATCTTCGTGCGTGACAAAACACCGTCAACTTGCGGTGAGAACTTAAATATAGAATATATTTCAAGTCGAATCTAAAATAGAATAGCACGTAATTTACACCTAACAAGTTGATTCTCAAAACCTAACAGGCGTAACTACAATCCAAAATGGCCAAAAGGCTTACTGGTGTAACAGCAAGGTAGCAACGAAACGTGCGCTAGCTAGCAAAAACATGCTCTGAATAAACTCAGAGTTTTATTCGTTTAAATATTCACTTCGCTTAACTTTAAATTTACATCCTGGCGAGAAAATACAAGGGGAAGTTGAGATGTTTAGGAAAGGTATCAAACTTAAAATAAATTTGTTATGCAAAATAAAGGAAACCCTACATCTTCCATCGCCAGAATTTAACTATCGCATAGCAAAGCTTTAAAAGCCTGGATAAGATATTTAAATTCTAAATCTAAATGAGAGTCTACCTTTACAATCTTAAACTACAGTTTTGCCTAAATTTAAGATTTTACAGATGCTAAGGTGACACAAAATATACAATTCTTCTTTTCAACTTTTTGATCTGGTCTCCTTCAAAGTATCTGGAAGGAAAATAGTTTAGAAATTTTTTCACGTAATTTACAAGGCCACTATTTTTAACATTTTGAACAGTTCACACTTTTTCTACATGGGAATACATTTGCTCAATTCAGTCTTTCTACCCATATTAAGACTCCCCCTTGCTCTCCAGCATTTTGTTCTGTAAATGCGAGCGTGCTTTATGTAAAATAGAATTGTGCTGGATTAGCACGTTAATTTATACTTAACAAGTTGATTCTCAAAACCTAACAGGCGTGACGATAATGGCCAAAACACTAACTGGTCACTTCTACCTACTAATTCACATCTACTTGTTAGAATTATTCTAACTATACCTAAAGAGACACCTTACAATCAATTCTCAGCTGAAGTTCGTTTTCTGCTACCTACAACAGTCTATAAGACCAAAGTTAACATTTCGTTCTAAATCCGCTAAGATTGCCTAAGTTTCTTACTTCATACAAACAAAAACAGAAAAACTGCTTGCTAAACATAAAACTGTAAGCTTCTTGCTTCATTACGTAAACATTGTCCTCTTCCCGAGGCAAAACTGAACTAAATGTTTTGAACCAACTTCGTACTCATTTTAAAATAAATTTAAATAGAATAATTTTGACTTACCTTTTGCTTGACATATTCCGTCATCCTCTTGTTTAAGAATTCCTCCCAGGAAAGGACTTGGTTCAGCTGTCTAACTCGGATTCTCTGTTGCGGCTAGCCACTTCCATTGTCCTCCGTCGCCGACCGTTTCCTCTTTAAACCTCTGTCCCACGCTGTTTTTTTCTGCCGTTGATCCGTTTCCGACTGTGCTGGACGTTTGCCGGCTATTGCCGCCGAACCTCCCTGGACTGGCCGAAGACTTCTTGGCTGGTTACTGTTGGGATCCCCTCGGCTCCTCAGGAATTTCTTTCTCCTCACACGCCCCTCTTCTAAACGGCGTTTCCTCTGTGGGACTTGCGTTGTTACCTTGTCTTCGTTTCTTCGTGGTTGACTTCGTAACCTTTGATGCCTTTTTCTCTCCATTCGACTGTTAGTTTTAGAACTTGTGCTGGGTTTAGTTTTCCCTCCTTTTCTCAGAGACTCGTTCTTTTCTTGCGATGGTTCCAACTTCCGTTTCATGCGTCTTTGCTCATCAAGTCGTAACGTTTTTTACTTTTAGCTCCCCGACTTTGGATTTCTTCCTTTCCTTTCCAGGCAGAACCATTTTTGATGTTGATGGCCCTTCCTTTGTGCTTGATGCTTCCTCTAAAATATCTTTAAAAATAGCCATCTCATTACGAGCATAATATTTTTAACTTGATCCACATTTGCAGTAATATTGCCTTCTTTACTTCCTTTTAAAACTGAACCACAAATACGTTTTATTCTGTAAGGACCCTCAAATCTGGGGTACAATTTTGAAACTTTCTCTAACGGGGCGCAAGATAATGTAGGCTTCCTTCTAAGTACTTAATCTCCTATTTTAAAATTAAAGTCTCTTCTTTTCTTGTTATAGTAAAGTTCCTGCTTTTCTCTGCTAAGTCTGAATTCTTAAAAGCCTCGTTAATTAACTTCTGAATATCATTCAGTTTAAAGTCTGCCTCCCTTTTCTGGACAAAGAAGTCTGTCTAATGGGGTAATTATTTCCTTCCCCAAAAGTAATTCACAAGGCATCTTTCCCGTGGTATCATGCTTGGCCGTTCTGAGGGCATACGCCAATTCATTTACACTGTCATCCCAGCGTCGGTGATACGTTTTTACATAACTCCGTATGATTTTAACTATGTCCCTGTTTACGCGCTCGGCGATATTAGACTGTGGTCTGTAAGGGACCATCTTAAGGTGGCAGATGCCAAGCCTGCACATAGCTCCTCGAAAATTTGGCTACTAAATTGGGGTCCATTATCGGATATTACTCTAAGTGGTGCACCATATTTTAGAATATATTTATATAGAAACGAATCGGCTACATTTTTCGCTGAGGCTCTTTTAAGGGGGCCAGTTTCTACCAGCTTTGAGAAATGATCGACGATAACTAAATATCTGTTTCTATTACTTTCACTTTTTGGAAACGGGCCCAGTAAGTCTATCCCAATTATTTCATTTGGAAAAGTAGCCCTTATACTATTTAGAAACCGGGCCGGGCTATAATTTACATCGTTAACTAACTGGCATGTATGGCAGGACATGACATACTCCGTTATTACTCTTTGAGGTTACGGGAAAAAAACCGCCTCGCGCACTCCTTGCACCGTTTTCCGAATTCCCAGATGTCCGACAGTCGAAGCATCGTGTAATTCCTCTAAAATACTAAGTCGCAACCTGGTTGGAATGACTGGCCTGATTTCTCTATTCTCACTTGTTGTTTTAGTATAAAATAATAATTTATCAACAATTTCATAATTTGCTGCTCTGTTCCTTATGGGCCAATATATTCGGATGTTCAAAATTATCCGAGTCTTGCAAGTATGAATAAATATGCCGCACTACGGCACTTTAATTTATTTTACAATGCAATCACGTAGTAAGCACTATGGCTTATAAAATTTAAGCTGCTAACTGGTCAGACGAACGTTGAGCGGCGTGACCGTGATCTGAGTCTGAGCTCTCACACGCTAAGAGGTTTCTACCTCTGGCTTAAATAGTACTTGGCCGTACTTCAAAATTAGCATAAGCTAAAAACGCGCGCTTCTTCTGACAGGAAGTTGAAACAGAGAGGAGATAGAAAAGATTTAAATTAAAATAAAACTTGGTTAGTTTAACTAAAACCTTACACACTTAACTTTAAATTTACATCCTGGAGAGAAAAACAACGGGAAGTTGAGATGTTCAGGTAAGCCCTCAAACTTAAAATAAATTGGTTATGCAAAATAAGGGAAACCCTACATGGTAACCTGCGGCAGGTTGCGCTTATGACTTGGATAAGGATGAGTAATTGACAAAGTTGCTATTTTGTTTAATCGAATGTCGAATGATTAGAGCTGTACTGTGTTAGTTTGGTAACCTGCGGCAGGTTGCGGTAACTGACTAAGTTGCTATTTTGTTTAGCACATTTGTTGAGGTTGCGTACTACCTATTGCATTTTTGAACGCAAAATATATTTATTACAAATTTATAAGAAGCTCGTATACAATATATAATAACATGTAAAACATAGAACAATTAATGTAGGTAAGATTACCGTCATCGTTATGTGAGGATCTTGCTAGCGGCCGGTCTCTCTAATCGAGAGTTCCAGAGCATTCTGGCGTGTTGTTCCGCTGGAAACCACCTGCCGACTGAATTAGCTACGCCTTCTTAATTTTTCAGTTGTATTTTATATCCTCTGATTCGTTATATCTGGAATGATATCAGAGTAAAAAACAAGATCATTGGTTCGTTAGCCTTTCTGAAATTTGAGGCTTTGGCGACAGACACAGTGCAGAACGTTAAAATTTCTTAACATTTGTCATGAAGTTATGTCTCTTGTTCTGTCAAACTGGAACGAATTATTGCGTCTGAGATGTCAGACCATGTAGTCTCATACATCGTAACACCTTGGAAACAGTGACTTGAGAGGACCGCACACGAGATTTTCTTATCTCTGTGTGGTCCGCAGCAGTAGTAAGAAAGTGCAGCTTTAAGATTAGAAGGTGCAGTCCCCAACCCCCTCAAGTGAGGTAGGTGGAGTAGAAACGGAGGGGATTGATTAGAGGCGGTAGGTAAAGGAGGTACGATGTTTCGATTTTTGAACTAGCTGATAAGATAACGGGAGTTTGGTTGCATTGCGAGTTTGTAGGCGGTGGTTTGTGAGCTACTGTATGTGATATATATAGCAACATGATGATATTTTCAACGGGGGGGATCAAAACATAAGAGGAAATTTAATTTGTATTTGAAAACTGTAACTGTATCTATGTGATCATGTGGATTCATAATACATTTTCTAATAATTGTATTTCTTGACGTAATGAAGAAAAAGTATCAATATCTGGCTTTATATCGCACTGTTTGGAGCAAAATACCGAAAACAAAAATCAAAAAATGGTTAAAGATTATAGATGCTTACATTCTACGCAAGCTGCTTCGCATAAATCTTCCATTGAATTTTTTTTCTTTCAGTGAGATAACACTCTTGCGGGAATATTTCTCCTCAGCGCACGACAGTCAGAGTCAGTCGAACGTCATCAGAATTCAACACGTGTACATGAGAACTATACCTTCAACAACCTCTCGAAATTATCATTAATATGTTCACTCAGTCTTTCAGACGTAATTGAAACTATAGTTTTTTTATATTGACAATAAATTTACTAACTGAAAATTATGATGCTATGAAATATCTTTAACCCATACATTGTGACATTGTTCTCGAAGTGTTTGACTTTTTAATCCATTGTAACTGAAACGGACAACAACAATAAATCTGAACTCATACCTCAGCCCATAGTTTAATCATGTGATTAACACGACTAGTTCTACACAGTATGATTACCTGACTTACGGCATGAACTCCCCTTTCAGTTTCTTATTTATGGTATTGCAAGGATACCTTATACTCATTAAGGTATACCACTTCTTGTTATACTTTCCACTGTTGAAAAGTTATGTGAGTATAGTTTGTATTTTGTAGTCCTTCTCAAAATGTTCTTCTATTATATTCTTGAGGCATTTTTGAAAAACTGAAAGCGGTCACAGTTACAGAAGACAAATTCAAATAACAGCAATGTTAAATCTCATCAAGGAATATATGCAGGTGTACGAACTTTATCATATCATACAAAAGATGGAATTAATATATAT
>KK112170.1:38188-70991 GCA_000611955.2 Stegodyphus mimosarum
AAAAAAATTCCATCTGGATTTTATATCTGAATCTTGAAAAGCAAAATACTTTTTTCCCCTTTCAATATAGAAATTTTTCATATGTTGCTATGGAGAAAAAAACTAAGTTTTTCTTCCTTCATTCCCAGTTTTGCACGTTTTTGTTTGGCAAACTAAAAATACAGGTTATTTTTTTTTCCTAGGTAGCAACTTTTCAAGGATTTCTTTTCCTATTTTCCTAAAGCGAAAGTTAAGAAAAACTACTGCAAATATTTTTTTTCAGAGTACTGTTCTGCTTTTACGTAATCTTAGAAAAGAATTACCCAAAGTTTCTTTCTGAATGTTTCATTCAATTTGCAAAATTTATGTTTCTTTTACTCTACTTTCTACTTCATATATTCATACATTTGTTTGTCAACGTTGGAAAAAATGGACAATGTAAAAATTGCTTGTTCTTTCTAGGTCAAACAAAATTCGTAGCTTAATTTATTTATTTCTATTAAGCCCTTCATTTTAATTTAAGCATTTTCTTAATATTATAAATTTATTTCAAGTTGTAAGTGAAAGCATTTCATTGCATGCATTCCATTATTAGTTTATTATTATTCCAGAAGGACTATTAGTCTCGAAACGGCATTTTGCATCGAATTATTTTTGAAATTGTTGCCACCAGATCGTATAGTCATGTATTATATTTTAAAAAATAAATAATGAAGACTTTCCATGAATGTACGTATGTTTCTCACACTGTGAAAATACAACGGTACCTAGAGCCATCAGGTTTTGAATAACGTAGTCCTCCACCCGAATATGGGCACTAGGAAGCCCAAATTTTGAATTTATTGTATTATCTATTCTACATTTTTTTTAATTTTAACGAATTTTTTATTAACAAACCCAAAGATTTCAAAGCGAGCAGTGCCAAACTACGGAATTAAACATTTTTATCTCCTCTTCGCCAGATTGTTTATGGAAAATTCTAAATATATGCTATTTTTAAAAATTTTTAGGCCAAATGTTTTGGAAACATGTATTTATGTTTAAATGAAAAAAGCGCCTCTTTGGGCGTAATATAAAAAAAGAAAGCTGTCAGATTTTTTTTCTTTGTAATAGTATATAAAAATGAATTTTATACATAAAAACGTTTCACTCCATAACAATTACATTTCTCAGATTAATTGATAATGGAAGAGGAATACATAACAAGTTAAAAAAAAATAACCGTAACTGAATTTGATGGGTAAAAACTTTTCTTCTTGTTATTATTTCATTTCCCTATTATTCACCTATTATTTCGGCAAATCTCTTCGGTATATATGGAATAAACAACACGTACCAACCCCCTTGCGGATTAATTCACTTAAGATACGAGAAAAGATAGATTTAAATGTCTAATACGCAAAATTAATATTTCCCTAGTTCCAAAAATTCAATGAAAATTTACATTCAAAAGAAACTGTAGATTTTATACAATAGTGGATATATATATACCTATATTTATATACTTTTGGTGCGGCCGATTGCAACCAAAATGCGAGCTGCACATCTACATGTTATAGCAGTCCTATATACAAAATTTCAGCGTTCTGAGGCTAGTCTTTTTTTAGTTATGTGAGATACATACATACGTACGTACGCACAGACGTCACTAAAAAATCTCTACGGGCGTACGTACGAGTACACGTACATCTACTAAAAAATCTCTTCAGAATCCATTTTAATTCAGTTTTATAACTTTATTGGGGACAAAAAGTCCTTTATTCTGTCTTTACGTTTAGATATTACGCAAAAACATCGTTAAATTGCATTCGATAGCGGCCAAAATGGATATTTTCGTTGAAATACAGGGTGTTTATAAAATCCCGGACCTATTTTGATGTTTAATAACTCATAAAATAATGAAGATATAAGCAAACTTATGGCATTTATTGATGGAATAACGTATATATTTTCCTTTTCAGGTCTGAATATCTTTACTTTTGTAAATATCGTCTGCGCGTGTGGTTAATTTCAGATAATTTCATTTCCCAGCCTAAATATCTGTACTTTTCTAAATATCGTCTGCTTATTAATTACAGTTTTCTCTCTTTTGTTTTTGGCAACTATTGCAATGGTATGTTTAGGCACCGTGAGACACAAAGGGATTCTCCAAAGGTTAATGTGTGGTGTGGGCACAACCGAGTCATTGGGCCTTTTTTTTTACAAAAAAGACGGTCTCATCAGTCGTATACTTTGACATGTTGGAAAAATTCGTTTTTCCACAACTAGAAGAGCTTCAGCCACATGTCTTCTGCAACAAGATGGTGCGCCACCTCATTGGGGTACCATCGTTCGTAGTTCTTTGAATGACCATTTTACAGGAAGATGGATTGGGCGAGGAGGTTCAATTCCTTGGCCACCCAGATCACCTGATATAACGCCGCTGGACTTTTTCCTTTGGGGATTTGTAAAAGACAACGTTTACAGGAGGAGAGTGTCGAACATTGATGACCTAAAAGCCAGAATTACAACCGAAATCGCCTCTGTGGATGCTGACATGCTCGCCGGTACCTGGCGGGAAATTTAATACCGACTTGATATTCTCCGTGCGACGAAGGGGGCACACGTGGAAGTTCATTGACAAGGGTCATAAAACCTTTTGAATCTATCTAACCATTTATGTTATTAATTTTAATCTATCTTCATTATTTTATGAGTTATTAAACATTAAAATGGGTCCGGGACTTTATAAACACCCTGTATATGAGACCCGAAATTTTGCGCGATTACAATACTTCCTTTTTACTTCGTACAAGGAAGTAAAAAATCTTATCTTTCACGCACACACAGCTGCGGACGAGAGGTTCATTTATAACTTTTCTACCAAACGATCAGCATGTAGTAGAAACTTAATCACATCTGCCACCAGCAGCGGTTGTTGTCATATATCATCTGCCGGTGGCTTCTTGGGAGAAATAAGCGGTCAAGATTGACTATATGTGTCAAGATTGATTATATTTCAGTTCATTATAACTGTTCTGAGTATTCTTTAACGTATCTTTTGTGATTATATTTATATTTCAGTTTATTATAACAGTTGTTTATAATATTTGATCTGTTCTATCTAATCTAATTCTGTTTAACGTTTCTTTGATAATTGTTTTGAAACTTCAGCGTTTCTTTCTTTAGTGAAACATCAGTGGCGCATACTTACACTCAAAGACTTTTCATATTTAACAGGCTTAATTTGAAGATAGAAATTAAGTGGTAAAAGCTGATACGAAAAAATCCAGTACTTGGGTTCGAACTCGTCATTGCATCACCAATAATACTATTCTTGACCCTTCTTTCCAACACTGCGGCAACCCTATAAGCTGTTTGGAATTCAATAAGAAATTGGATTTTTTTTAAATAAATAAAATCTCACGAAAGATAAACAGCTATAAATTGCTAAAGAAGAAAAATAGAGAAAAGGCAGATTATCCTTAATGCGCGAAGAATATGTGACATCAATAAAGCCTTTCACATAACGAAGACTAAAGCAGCAATGATCGTGCAGGAGCTCAGTCTCTGTTTGTTAGCGAAAGGAGGAGGAGAGAATGAGACTGAGCACGTACGTACTTTAAACAGATCCTCACGCTGCCAGATGGAAAAAAGAACTTTGTTCATTTGCCAGAAGGGATGGCCAGCTTCGCTGAGATGCGTCGGTTTATTTAATGCTTTGTTTTTTAAGTACTAGATGGAACACAAGCAAACCAAAAGCACACATATGTACATACAAAACACACTTATACATACAAATGTAAAAAAAAGTCAGAGACATTTCCGGTAAATAATAAAGGAAAGAATATTAGTGTTTACATTAGAAGAATCAAGATTTTGGCTCACTTCCCAACAGGAGCTCTTCGTGAACTGTTAAAGAACTGCCGCTCCGTTTTAGCTGGATCAGAAATCACTCGCATAATAGAGTTAATCAGTTCTTTGAATCAGTTCCGGAGGGGATAGTCCATTCTACTGTAGAGGCAATTTCCCCCTTGATCAGTATAGTGTTAATGATTTGACTGCTTTACTGATATACCCGGACTGAAATCCCGGAGACGGCATGGACGCTTGTAAGCATATAGTGTTTCAGATGGGGATATAGTTGGAATGGTAATACCAACCTTTAAATACTAAAGTAATATGGTGGTGAACGAAGAGAGGCAAAACACCCTCCTATCCGTCCCCTGAGATATTCTTTATCAAAATTGGGCGGAGCTGCACATTTATAGACAAATTTCTGTTGACAAATAGACCTTTTACTTCTCTTCACCTATTCTTGTTAGATGGCATAATTATTTCTCTGTTAAACAGATTGAAAAACACAACGCAGTTTGTTTCTATAAGTTATAGTTGACTCATGGTACTTTTTGTTGTGGTCAAAAACTTGCTATATACTTTTAAACTGCTTCCTGATAATAATAAAGCTACTTCCTTTACTGCTTTTAAATTACTACCTGATAACAATAAACTACTTCCTGATCCAGCTCAAATTTTGCTTAATAAGTATGATAAGAAATCGTACATAAATTTTGTAAAGAGAATTATGTAATCTATTGTTCCCGTTACCTATATGATAAATTACTTTTCGCCTTTTGATTCACTGATTATTTTATGAGTTTTAAATAAACTCTTATATTCTTTAAAAAAACTTTTATTTATTTTTTGTAGTATACGATTTAATTTTGAAACAATAAATAACTACCTCATAGTTCAAACAAGATTTAAGAATTCAAATTTTGGGCTTAAGTTTACTTTTTCAGAAGTAGAAGTGCTATTAAGTTGATGGCATGCTGTTCTAAAGTATTGAATTTTGAAAGCCTCCAGCCTTTAAACTGGAGTATATAAGACATTGCTGTACTGTTTTTAATTATCTTTAAAGAAATTTTTATTGTTCCTTAACGAGCATAATTTGTCCTTGAAGGCACGGAAAACACGCTAACTTCTTTTGTGTCTGAAATTTTATCGATGTTTTAGAGCCGACCATCGTTCAATGTCAGCTTCACCTGGTAAACAGTATGAAAGGAAGTTAATAGTTACTTCACAGTTTCTTAATATTCAGTCACTCCATGGTTAAAATGAGTGTATCGAAGTATCAAGTAATCTATTCATATATCTAGCAAGAGATAGAGTGAAGAATTCCTAAATGAATGGTAAAAAAATGGATCTTTATTTTTCCACAAAAAACTATAGCCAGTGTGTAAATTCAAATAAAATTTTAAGCTTTACTACATTGTTAATTCCGAAGGGCTGATTGGATTCAACTGCAAAATCCAATTTTTGTGATTTTACATGCTTTGAATGCTATTTTTATATCAAATAAGTGAGAATTTGGTAGGATTTTATTAAAGGCGCTGCTTCATTCATTTTGGATAACAAAACCTTTCTAGCCTGTCAGCAATTTTAACAGTTCTCCTACGCAGTTCCGTGCCAGGCTAACAGAAGAAAGGAAGAGTATCTAATAAAATTCTTCAGAAAGAGTACGTTTCTAATGAAAATTCCAGAAGAAGTCAAAACTAGAGGCATTTCTCCAAATATCAGCAACCTGGTGACAAATTTTATGGCTATCCGGTCGACATGGCCAATTTTTACCTAAGTTCTCGGGTTTTTTACGAAATTCCAGTGGCTATGTACTCATCTTAGTAAACTAATTAAACACCTGAATACAATTTTATCATACAAGCTAAAAATAAATAATACAAAATACACAAGAAATATGCAAAAACACATCAGTGAACGAAAAATGATTAAAACGTCTGCCATTAAATCAAAAAGATTTTTACATAAATTGCCGATGACATTTAGAAAAAAAAATCTGATGTATACACCACGTGATTTCCTTGTACGGAATATTAAATTATAAGCTTTTTGCATTTTATTTAAACTTATTGGATTGAACTAAATCTACTTCGTCGATAGCGCATAAACCACAACAGAATAAATGCACTCTTTAAAATTCACTCTATTTGGTTACCATAGCGACACGTTGGCGATAGGTTCACTTAATAGCGCTACATCTCATTCATTTTATAACTCAAAATGCACAAAAATTATCATCTGAATAATTATCCAATCGTTGTCATATGGTCTATTCAAATTGTATAATTAATCTAAAACAATGTATAAAAGAAACTAAACAAACAAAAAAAAAAGAAATAATTTTTCACACATGGTTCAGTATTTCTCATTGAATTACTTCAGTTCTCACTTCGCGACAAGGCAAAATTACCTAAAAACTGAAAATATCCATATTAAAAATTACGAAGTAAATCTTAAACACTTATTTCCTGGAATAAATTCCAGAATGGATTAAGCATGATTTAACTCGCAATAATAAAAGACGGCGTTATCTTTGTTGTTGCGAAGCTTACTTTCTCTAGATTGGCAACAAATCCACTATTCTGTTGATTTTCAAATATAAACAAATATGGCTGCTACGGACAAAACAGTTAGGCTTAGACGCACTTGAACAACTTTTAAATTGCTGATAATTCTACAACTATAGCATGTAGGTTAACTGAAGACATTAAAAACCTTAACCCGAAGATAAGAGCAACATAATTCAATCATATTTAAATATTTAAAGCAAAAAATGCGCAATTTACAAAGATTTAAGAATAAAAAAACTGAGCTCACTGAGCCCAGTAACAGAGTGGGTATATATATATATATGTACTTTTAGTGCGGCCGATTTCAACCAAAATAGGAGGTGCACATCTACATGTTATAGCAGTACTATATACAAAATTTCAACGTCCTGAGACTACTCGTTTTTGAGTTATGCGAAATGCATGCATACATATGCACGTACGTACATACGTACGCACAGACGCCACGAAAAAAATCTCTTCAGAATCCATTTTAAATGAGTGTTGTAATTTAGGGGGGGCGGGAAGTGTCCTTTATTCTGTCCTTACGTACAGATGTCACACAAAAACATCCTTAATTTGCATTCGATAGTGGTCAAACTATCCCGGAATACCCGGAATTTTTGGCGATTACAATACTTCCTTTTTACTTCGCACATGGAAGTAATTAAAGGAAAAGAATTATTTTTAACAATTATTTATTACGTAATATAAGGAATAAATTTTAAATAGTTTTCGAAATTATTTCCACTCTATCTGACCTGAAATGGGTCTTAAAAACTTGAAGGGAAAAACTCAAAAAGCACTTTTTTATTGATCTCATGAAGTCTTGAAAACATAAAAAAAAGAAATAGGCGGTCAAGCCATAAGCTTAGTTGAGGTCGTAAATCAAAATGCTTGCCAGAAAAGTCCACCACAGCGGTGAAAGTTTACATCAACTATTTATGAGGCGTTTACTCTGAGTTTATATCCTGCACTTACGATAAAAGCTCTGGTTTTGCGAAGCTGATTGTAGCTCTTGAATACTATTATTTAAACTTGCTTCATAAAAAATTCACAAACAGTATGGGCTGCGTAGTAATTCTGCTAAATGATATCATTGCCAATTTTTCTAAAAATGTAGGTTTTACGTAATTTTACAGTGTTATTTGTTTATTTAGTGTAATCTAAGTAAAAATTTTATTATGTATTTTTGCCTTAATTGAACTTCTATCCGATAATGTTTGTAAGTGTTTTCTTTATGTATGATGCTGTAGATATTTTAATTCGAAAATCTTTGACACATGATTTGTAAAAATAACTTAGTCAGAATCAGATATTTTTCTGTTGCCTCTAATGACCATTTCTGCCGCCTCCAAATTTACGACATTTGGCGAGTTTTTAGTCCAAAGGGATTTAGTCCCGAAGGACTATTACTTTCATTTGGGCGTTTTGCGTCGTTTCACAAAAATTTCCGATTCACTTTTCAATTTAGTGCTAATGTTTCTTTGTTGGTAATTGAAGTTGCATTGGGTTGGCTATTGGAATTTTTGGAATTGTATTATGTTGGTTATCGGGTCTGTACTGGATGGATTAATGGAATTGTATTGGGTTAACTATTGGAATTATATTGGGTTTGTTTTTGTGTACGTATTAGGTTTAGTTTAATGTTTGTTTCGTTCGGCAAGTTTTCATATTATTAAGCAAGATCCCTTTGGACGTAATCTAAAATCTGAATCCTTTCAGATTTTTTAATTTATTATCTATTTTACCATTTTTTTTAAAGGGGCTTTGACCCTGAAGGACATTATTGTTTTCGTTTTGGTATTTTGCATTGATTCACTATAAATGTCCGATTCACTTTTCAAACTGTTGCCACCAAACATTATCGTCCTGTACTATATTTAAAGAAATTAAATAATGAAGAATCTGCATAAATGTATATATGTTTCTCGCATTGTGATAAATCAACGGTACCTAGAGCCATCGAATTTTGAATAAGGTACGTTTCCACCGGAATTTGAGCATCTGGAAGCCTAAATTTGGAATTCGTTTTATTATCTCTTTCATATTTTGTAAAACTTTAACGAATTTTTGATTAACAAACTCAACAATTTAAAAGAGAGTAATGGAAACCAAAAAAAAAATTTAATCTCCAGCGGACGGAACTGTGTGGTGGAAATTCTAAAGATATGCTCATTTTAAAATTATTTTGCGATATTGCTCTTGAACTGAATTTTATGGTTTAAGTACAAAGAACATGATATTTAATAAATAAAGGTAACACAAAAAGCGTTAAAAACTGCCCCATTTAAGACCTGAAATATTACATTTTTTTAGTCCAAAGGCGTTTTGTCCCTGAACGACTGTTCTTTTCGTCTTGCGATTTTGCGTTGGAAACGCAGAAAGTCTGAATCACTTTTCAAACTGTTGCCACCAAATATTGCAGCTCTGTATTATATTTAAAAAAATTAAATAATGAAGAATCTGCATAAATGTATGTATATTTCTCCAAATGTGATAATACAACGGTACCTAGAGCCATCCAATTTTGAATAACGTACGTTTCCACTCGAATATGCCCATCTGGAAGCCCGAATTTGGAATTCGTTTTATTATCTATTTCACATTTTGTAAAACTTTAACAATTTTTTTTATTAACAAACTCAACGATTTAAAAGGGAGTAATGGCAATACTCTGGGGACAAAAACAGAAAAGTTTTTATCTCAAGCGCACGGAACTGTGTATTGGAAATTCTAAAGATATATTCATTTTAAAATTATTTTGAGATATTGCTGTTGAATTGAATTTTATGGTTTAAGTGGGAAGAATATGATATTTAATAAATAATGATAACACACAAAACGTTAAAAAAACGCCTCTTTGAATGTAATTTAAAATAGAAAAACCTTTCAGATTTTTTTATTATTATTAAGTTATTAAAAATTATTTTAAATTCACTAATATGCAGATAGTATTAAATATTCAAAACTCTGTGCCCTGAAAGAGAAAAACATTTTTAAGTAGGCAGCCTCATTGAAGTATACTATATTATTTGAAATTTTCATTTTATTATGATTATTATTATTATTTCGTGATATTTTGAAAGGTTCTCGAAAGAATAGTTGCAAAGAAGTGTTGCGTTCAGCAAATTGTTTCGGGAACGTATCGAAATCATTTTACGATACTTGGGGGGGGGAGTATTCCTATTCCTCGTAAAGGCTTCTTGTTGCTTATTGCGAGCTCAGATCTGATAAGGGCTTTTATGCTTGATACCTTCACGGACAATGTGTCGTTTATCCAGTTGGAAACCGCCAACCTCCTTTTGCGCTAAAGCACGTAACAGTCATTTATCTTAGTAAGTAAAAATAGCAAATCCTGAATCAGTAAAAATCTTTCAAATTACTTGTCTTGTGGATCTGAGCAGAATCTAGATCTGGTATAATAAATTCATCCTTGGTAAGAGAGCGAAAGCGCCTGGTCAATGACTTGGACGGCTGACAGTACGACTTTGTCCATCGCCATTACCATTTTTATTGAGAACACCTTGGGATACATAAACCAAGCGGCTAATACCCCTTCTTTCCTTACTATGAATCTCTTGAGAAAACTTTTGGTTTGAGAGTTTTTAAGTGCCTCTATGCCATAAAGACCACCGTACTTTTGCAAACATCCACACCTTATCCGAGGTGCGAACTACCTGCATGCAACCAGAAAAGTATGTGGAGGCCGCCGTCTTGAACTCCGTAATATATTTTTCAAAATTTCATTTTTAGTTCTGATTTTCCGTCATCTTGCGTCCCATACTTCTGGAAGATGACATAAATCTTCAATTATTTTTCCTTTATTATTTTTAATTATAGTACTATGAGGTATTTCTACCGCCTTCTTCGCATGCTTTAGTGGTGTAGTGGTCAACACCCTCGGCGCGTATTCGAGAGGCCCGTGGTTCGAGTCCCGGCGAAGGCATTGTTCATTTTTCATGATTCCTGCTTCGAAGTGGCGCCCGAAACCACCGGGTTTGGCGATTGGCCACCCTAATCCCCATTCAAAGAACGTCTATGTAAAGAAGGAAAGGCTCCATAGACGTAATGTAAACCAGTTTGTCTTCTACGCCGCTAGAAAGAAAAGGGAACATTCGCGAAGGAATTTGGCGAGAATTTTCCTCTGTGATGTACCGGACCTGGCCGAGATTTACCTCCTCCGCCACGTGTACAGAAAATTGAGGAACACGGATTAAGATGAATCGTTCTTTGACCTGGGAAATGATGAAATATAAGGTGAAGTTTCACTTTCACTGGCTGTTGAACTTGCATTATACATATCGCAGTTTGATGTCTGATTTTATATCAGTCAATATGGAGGGGGGAAAATGGAATCACAGAGCTTTAAACTCTTGATCGTCGAACCTGTTCGAACTTCGACATCAGCTTCGAGCTTTGGCGCTTTTTGGCGACAGATATTTCACTCAAGCGCAGCTGTTTCCCTTTTCGTTCGAAGGGAGCCACTTCTGCTGTTGCAAAATTTCCCTTCTTAACAATAAATATTCTTTGCCCAAGTCGCCCTTTAAAAGGAACAGTAAGTATATAAGGTATCTCCCCCGCCGTCTTCGCATGCTTCCGTGGTGTAGCGGTCAGCACGTTCTACGCGTATTCGAGATGTCCGCGGTTCGAGCCCTGGCAAGGGCGTTGTTTATTTTTTACATCTCCCGCTTCCAAATAACCTAATGACTCCACAGTATTTTAAATCGAAGACCTAATTACTTACAATTTTAATTATATTACTTAATGTGAAATTATTTTCAGTTACGTATACATTTAATTTAAAAACTAGCTGCTTGAACGACCAGCTGCCTAAAATAGTTATCATGAAACAGGAAAAATATATAATGATTTTAATGAGTCTAGCTAGTATAATTTCATAAAAACAATTACTGTTTTTAATTAGACTAATCTCCCGTTTTAAACGCATTTTTATTTAAATCAGTCAGATTAAATAGTATAAAATCTGTTCTTAGAACTGCGGATATTGCTTCTAAATCGCTGATTTGTTAATCAATAACAGACAAATTACATTTCAATGTTAAATATCTTACGCTTTACAGAATGACAACAGGCTGGCGCTTGGAAGATAAAAGTATTCTATTTCAGGCAGTAGTAAATTAGCTTTTTGACTTATTTATTATGTGCTTCGCCATTAGGCACTACACGGAACTAGAAAGATGCCCCGTGGAGGACTTTTTAAGTGACACTGTCTCGCATACACGTTACACATGGGGCAAACCACGTAAACGCCTATGCAGCCAGCCTGCGCACCGAGACTCGAACTCCGGACCGAGCTACCAGTGTCTAGCATCTTATACCGCTCGGCCGCTCGTGGTCAGTGGCAAAACATTGTTTTTAACTAGTTGACCAAAGCTGAAAGATAAGAATTTCATTTTGCTGAATGATAACAGTCCACAGATAAAAATGTTTCATCTCAAAGAGTTTTCCAATAGATCGTTTTAAAACCTTTCAATTTATTAATCAAAAATTCATTAAATTCGTACAAAATATGAAATAAATATAACACATATTCAAATTTCGGGCTTCAAGGTCCAAATGTTCGGATGGAGGACAATGTGTGTTCCAAATTTGGTGGCTCTAGGTGACGTCGTTTTTCCACAATGTGATGTTATGTTTTATAAAATCATATGTACAAACCTATGCTTCATTACTTAATGGTAGAGATAATAACTTAAAGATTTTTTGTGCAACTTTAAGAGTAGAAGATACATTAACTCTGTTAATAATTTTAAAAGTTTGCTAATAATGTACTCACTCTCTCTACCTCCAATGGAACAAAAAAAGCTACTTCTCGTAACTAATACTATATGTTCTTACAAGTAGTGCAAAGCTTCACTTATTATGGCCATCACAAAGGCATAAATGCTTTTAGAAGTTCTATTATTCATGTAATATTGTTTGTGGTGCTATTTCTTCCAAATCAATAGTTTTATGTAAGTAATTTCGAAGAGATTGAAAATGCGAGATAAAATGAAAAGATTTCTTAGGCTTGACGCATTTCAGAGCATAAAATAATTCTTCTACCTTAAAATAAAACCGTGTGCGCTGTACGTAAACTGCTATATTCTCACAAAACATACTTACAACTCTCAGTAATCTTTTAAAACTTCCATTTACTAAAAGAGTGCTAGTTTATGGCAGGCTGCAAATGCGAATAAAATGTCTTAGAAAGCCATTATTTTTTAAGACGCAGCATTTATGGGAATTTTTTGTAAACGGTGCAAACTTTCACCTCGATTGCTTATGCTGACATTTTCAAAATTTATGATTTCGAAAATTTTAACACCATTCTCCTTTCATAAAAATTCCGTTTTTGTGTCTTTTGAGGGTTACATTGTCCCAAAGAGCAATATTTCTTGTTATCTGCATCATAACAGATGACAAAAAGAACTTGTTGTGATGTTTCGTCTGCTAAGAAAACATTTATCCTCATAAAACTCTTCGAACTCTTTGTTTCTGTATGCGCATAGCGATTAAGGTTTGAAGAAACTGTTGCTGTTTTATAATGCATTTATTATCTTGCATGTTGTAAGGCCATATGCTTTACGAGAACTAAAAGGACTGTTTTTGCATCGGTCTTTGAATATTTTTAAACATGAGCACAGGAAAAAGCATTTGGAAGTAGTAGCAGAAACAAAATGAAGGACTGGGTTAACATATGGCTATGATGATATACTGAAAACGATTTAGCATAAAGAACACATTATAAAAAAGGACAAACATTTGGAACTAACATGCACTTTAAATATTAAAAAATAGTTTTAGTCTAGAAATTTTAAAGCAACAGACGCAGTTATTTATTGCATGTTACAAAGCATGTATAGTGCGGGGGAGAGAGAGAGAAGGAAAAAAAAACAAGGAGGGGACAGTTGTATATCTCCCGTTCTATTGGGCCGATTTACGAAATTCAGTTTGCGTTTTTCATGTCTCGAAAGCGCGACTTGGGATATGTATTAGATTTATATATAGCATTGTTTCAATATAGGTATTTTGACACAAAGTCGGACTTTTTTTTTTAAGTGACATGCCAATTGTTTTCCATAGTTCCATTCTACGACTCAAATTATGCCAAATTGAGAAATTTAAAGAAAATCGCACGAGTAGGTTTTAAAAAATTAGCTCTCAATATTTTTGCTGCTCCATGTTAATTGAATTTGGTATATATTTATTAACATATCTTTTTTATTAAACTTATTGGATTCTTCCTTTCACATTTCAAAATTTAGGTTCATTCCAAATAGCATTCGCCTATTTTTCACGATTTACTTTTAAAATTTGTATTTTTAAATAATTTTCATAAATTTTTTGAAAAATATTTTTAATTATAATTTATAAAATTTTTACCATTATCTTAAAGTAGATGTATTTCTAATCATATCTACAACCAATTAGAGTTTTTTATTCAAAATTTTCTAAGATATACGTGAATTTATTATGAGCGATAATAACGAAAGGTGTTCTACGCACTTTGATAACATTATTTGAAAGTACTTTGTTAAAAGTATTTGACTTTTTTTCCGCTCGTGCATCAATGAAAGAAAGAAAAATAAGTAGGTTACTATGAATTAAGTATTTCGTCAGGTAAATTATTCTTGACGCAAACTGAAAAAAAAATTTGCTAACACAAATTTTTGAATATCTCCGTAAATTTCGCACGAAATTTTACAAAATTTAATATTTATTTAAAATTTGAGTCATAGTATCGAAATATGGAAACAAATTGGTACGTTATTTCAGAAAAAGTCCGATTTTGTGTCAAAATACTTATGTTAGAACAATGCTGTATATAAAACTAATATATATCCTAAGTCGCGCTTTCGAGACATGAAAACACAATTTGAATTTTCTCAATCGGCCCAGTACAACAGAGATACAGAACTGTCCCATTTTTTTTTCCAGCAGTGTACGTCTGATATCTCTAGAAGAGGAATATACCTACGCAACCATTTAAAAAAGAAAATGAGACATTAGTAAGCATAGCAAGTAGCGTGGTATGCAAGATGGCAGCTTGGGTCAGAATGAGTTGTTTTCGGTTTAGCTTTATTTTGATTGATTAATATTTAGTTACAGTTCCCAGTTATTGACTGAAGCCTTACGTAAGAACTTACGCCATTGGCATTATATAAGAATCATATGACAACAATTAATTTTGAAATGAGATAGTTTAGAGAAGGTTATTATTTCTAGGATGAAAAGAAGGTAAACCCAAATTAAAATGGAGAATTAAGAGATTATTACAAATTAATTTAGCACTTTATATTACCTAGCTTTTATTCTAAGATATATGCTTATTTATGTGTGTGTGTGTGTGTAAAATATACAATTATCTACCTTTCTAATAATAAATTAAGAATAGACCTTTAAGCCATCTTTTAATTTTGAGCTTGTTCCCTTCTTCTTTCTAAAAATACCAAAGCAGTAAATTTTCTGATATGATCTTTACTTCCTTATTTCTAAAAAGTCATCTGATCTCTACTGCGTAATTTTTTTCTGGAATGTAACGAAATCTTAACCTTGTAGAGACACTAGATTATTTCGGAAGGAGGAGTGATGAAAAATGAGCAACGCCTTCGCCGGGAATCGAACTACGGACCTCTCGGTTACGCGACGAGCGTGCTGACCACTATACCACGAAGGCATGCGAAGAAGGCGGGAGAAATACCTTATATACTCCCTCCTTTAGAGGGTGAATGGGGATTAGGGGCCCCAATCGCCAAATCGTGCTGATGCAGAATCATTATCCACCACCTTTTAGTTCGGACGCCACATTAGGTTATTTCGAAGCAGAAGATGTGAAAAATGAGCAACGCCCTCGCCGGGACTTGAACCACGAACCTGTCGGATACGCGTCGAGTATGCTGACCACTGCGCTACTAAGGCATGCGAAGAAGGCGGGAGAAATATTTTAGTATCCGAATATTAATCTGTTAGGTATCCGAAATTTATTTCGCTTAACGTGCTTGTAATATAATCCGAAACGTAATATATTTAAGTAATCATGCCTTGGAATAAAGAATATTTGCTGCGCAATCTCGCTGTCTTTGTTTGCCTCTTTGTTCTCTTCCGCTTCCCGGTAGCAACGAAAAATGTATTCCAATCAGGAATAAAAAGGTAAAAGAATTCGGCCACGTCTGCAAGTTCCTGGTTTATTACAACAAGGTTTATTACAACAATTTCTGGTTTATTAAAACGACCTTCTTCCAAGTTATTACTATGTGTGTGTGTGTGTGTGTAAGCTACAAATTTAGTTTTAAAATTTAGACACTTAATCTCGTTCTTAATTATAAATTTCTGTCTTTAAGTTACATACGATTAGTAATTAAATGGCGGTTTTTTGGGGGGAAAATGTTTCAGTTGATGAAAGCATTTCTAATTGCAGCATAACACCTTTAGTCTTTCGGTCTATAGGTTTTATGAAACAAATCAAAATTCTCAGTAGTCTTCAGGAATTCAAGAAGAGGTATTTATGTCTGATCACCCTACAAATTGAATGCGTTTTTGCTCCAAAATTTGCTCCATTGTAAGATTGCTTTTTTGCCTAATTTTAAATTTTAGAGTGGCGTGTCTCTCTTCCGAACAGACATTTCTTCTGTCGACCGCATTTTTGTGAAAATTCTTGCTGTTTCGTAGTTTCTCTCCTTGTACAATTTTGTTATTTTGTCTACGCAATTCTAAGTATGCTTTTTTGCCTAATTTTAAACTTTATATTCACGTCTGTGTGTGTGTTTCCTCCCAAACAAGAGAAAAATGTTTACTTTAATTTTTTAGCTTAATCATCAGATTCGTAATCGCAATTTTGTGGTAATTTTTAAGGCATGAACTCAATTTCTAAATAAAACAAAGGTAGAATTTTAAATAAATTTTATAAATGAAATATGATGTTCTGCCATTTCGAAATTGTTGACGTATTTAATGAAATATTCAATGTAATGATGTTTATAAATATATTTCAGTTCTCCAACTAGACATGCACACAAAAGAAAAACTTTTTCCTCGGATTTTGACCTAAATTAGAGCCTAAGTTGTCCAAATATTTATAAATCCGAAACTCAGTTATTTAAACTTGTTAGAACCTTAGTTAGAAACCTTGTTAGAAACTGCTAAGGCAACAAGAATCAGCGCAACGTTCCTAAATTTTCGGAACTAGTTTCGAAGGTATACATCTAGAACCTGCTTCTTCAGCTGCAAAAGTGCAACTGACGAAAAGGTTCTGAGCTCAGGTGATAACAATGAGAAGAAAGTTAAGTACTGGCGCCATCTATTGATGAGCAACGAAAACAACTAAGAAATAATTTCCTTAAATGCTAAAGGTAAAGACGGATTGGAATTGCAATCATTAACTAGAACTGAAAGATTTCTAGAAAATCTGATTCGCCAATGGAAGATGTTTTTTTTTAATAATTTTGGCTGCTGAAAAATGGAAAGTGTGATTTTTGTGACCAACAGTATTGGGCAATAGAGAATTTATATCTTTCTTTTTTCCTATGATTTGCCTTATATTCCTTCACGCGAAATTTTAAGGCTGTCTTAGTTTGACCAATGTAAATTAAACCACATAGGCACGGAATCCTGTATATACCTCAGACGTTCATATCCGGAATGAGATATTTAAGTATGAAACTGCGAGTTATTACTATGTGTAAACTGCGAGTTATTACTATGTACTAATAGAAGAAAAACGATCCGACAGTTGAATTTATGTAAAACTTGTGCATTTATTGCTAATCGATGAAAAGAACGGAATAACAATAGAATTCTAATAATCTCCTAACACGTGCTTTTCGATATATTGAAATAAGAATTTTTTAACTGCTTGAGCAATAATTGTAGATAAAAAGCCTCTGTCAGTAGCAACTTTTAAGAAATTTAATTCCTTATCAAGGGCCGATTTGGAGAAACAACCTTGATGTGCTCGGAAAAACGAAGGAATAAAATGAAGCTAGCTTCTGTTCAGCTGAATGACATGATCTAAAGTTTGGTGAAGGCAAACAGATGAATTATTACCCTATACAATAGTTGAATATATTGGGTGTAACCAAGATATCGGGGAACGAAAAAGACCTCGATGTCTCAAGTTCAAATTTTAACTGAATAGTGTGATTAGTGGAATTCATTATTGAAAGAACTTTCTTTAAATCACCTTAACTATTGTCAAACAGAGTAAAACTACCGTCAACATAGGGGAACCAGGTCTGGATTAACACCTTCAGAGGTCCTAAGCACTTAAAAGATTTTGGTGCTTCCACTTTTTTTAATTCCTTCTCTTCCTTGGTTCTGGCTTAGCTACATTATTTTTTCCATTGTAAAATCGGCAATAGTAAATTTTTTGGTGCCCACTTTTTTGAATACTCAAGGACCTTTTTGTGTTGCCCCTATTCTTGAATGCCCTAAGTACGTGCTTACATCGCTTAATGATTAATCAAGAACTGAGCGGATCCCTACAGGGAAGTTTCAAATTTCAAATTATTTGGAATCTTAATAGTGCATATAGATATCGGCAAGTATAGGACTAAAGAGGCTTCCCAAAGGCTGGAAGGCCTCAGTCTGGTTGTGATATTTATTTTGGAAACCAAATTACGTCTGTTTTGCAAAAGTAACAAAAATTAACTCATCAATTTCGGTGAAACTGACGAGTTGAGAAATGAAATTCTCGAAGTCTGGTTTTTTTCACATTTAAACGCACTTTCCAATAGAACATTGATGAATGATGATTTTACATCAAAAGAAACTGTGCTGTAATTTCTAGAAGATATTATTTTTAATTTATTTATGAATTCTATTTTTTTATGGTCCCAAAAATGTAGAAATTAAATATTCAGTCTTCTCTTTCGTCATTTACATTTCTGAAGCTGAAGGAAAAGGTTCTATATATAAACCTTCAAATCTAGTCCTGCAATTTTAGGAATATTACGCTGGTTCCAATTGCCTTAGCAACTCCAGTAATCGTTGTTCGACGGGTTATTAACTTAGATTCGTTATAACATCTTTGACTAGATGTCGTCGAAGCATCCTAGAAAAGGCCAGTAGTTGAGGTAGAAGTATAAAGATCTACAATTTTATAAATGTTTTGATAGTTTTTCTTATAATCCTTTGCGGACGATTAAATGGTTACAGCTATTTAAAGGAAAACGCAAGTAAAAGGAAGAAGTAAATGATGGTATGGGAAATTGAATTATAAAACCACTGAAGATTTTCCTGTCTTTAAAACTACTAGATGGTATAAAAGTTGCCCTCGTCAAAATTTCAAAAATTGTGAGAATTCCAAAATGCATGTTAATGGCAAATTTTTTCAATAAATGACACTTCTATATCAGTCCAAATAATATTATATTGTTGAATTTCATTTGCGTAAATCTTGTACTAAATACTGAATCAAATATTTCAATTTTTTTTCCCTAATACATTATTTTTTCTCTAGTTTGAGCCATGGTTGTTGCAAAATAAATATGATCAAAATATTTCTTATAATGAAATATTATTATTTAAAAATGTTAATTAGTAGCTCACATAAAAATTCGGACACTCGAAAGTTTTGTGAAGATAATTTGGAAGATAATATTTCTTGTCATATTGTTTTGCTTTAGATAAAAATACATCACAGGAGTTATCGTCTGCATTGGGAAATTATTACTTGTTTAGCAAAACATATGAACAGTTCCATATCTGAAATGAACGTGATAAAAAGCTACAAATTAATGACAAGTTCTTTTCGAACTTTAATTATTCATGGTTTTAAATATAATAAATGTATTCAAAATATTCAAAACAATCTCTGAAGCAAAGCGTTTCTAATCTTTTATATATTAAAATGATTGAAATTGCACGAATCTATTCAAAATGCACTGAAGTCTGTACCACATTCCAAGCTAACAAAAAGGAATCGTAAATTTATTATGGAAAAAATCAAACAAAACTGATTCGTAAAACTTGCAGCGAATTTAGAAGAATGGTTTGTAATAAACGGTAACTCCAAACCTTTTACAAGAGTCCTTAGGACATCTGAATAAAATAGGAAACCAAAACAAGAAGGAAATTCTTCGTCAATGAGAAAACAAAGGAAATAGGCTTAGCATTCGCAAAATCCGTGGTAAGCAAAGGTTTATTTTATTGAAATAGTATTATTGTATTTGCAGATGAGTCAAAATTTAATATATTTGGTGATATGGACGAATTACTGTGTGGCGAAAGTCGAACGAAAACTTTAATCCAAAAATTCTATTCCTTACTGTTAAGCAAGGGGTTGGAAGTATAATGTTCTGGGGAAGTTTCACAAACTCTTAATTTTTATGTAAAATAATGGGGATAAATATGAAAGGTATACGGTAAATTAAACATTACGGTAATGTAAATATTCTTAATGAATGAAAGCTTCTGTAAGAAATCTTCGCAGGCAAAATACATTCAAGTTCAGTTAGAATAACGATCTAAACATATGCGAATAAACGTTCATTTCTCGTTATGATACAGCTGTCGTAATCCTGCATATTCTCCGTCTTAAATTCTACTGAACATGTAAGGAATGAGCTGGAGAAAAGAGTAGGAAACATTAATTTTTCTTTGAAAGCTCTATTAAAAGTAATCCTTATGGAAGACTGGAACAAAATGAGACATTCTTGCACAAAACAATTAGCTGAATCCATGGATAAAGGCATAAAAAGTGTAATTTTAGTTAAAGGCTATCCAAAGAAATATTAAATGTTCTATTATTTTCATGTTTTTATTAAAAATAAATTGTTTATTCAAAATCTCCGAACATTTATGCGCGTTTGATTTTCCTAACTTTTCGAATAAATTATTTTATTTGCCAAAAGTTTTTGAAACATTTTCCCCTAAAACAAGCAAGTTTTAAAAAGGATAATCGGTAATACATGTGAAAGATAAAGTCATTTTTCTAATATTAAAGTCATTTATAGAATTTTTTAGAAAGAATTAAATTAATTTTGCATTTTATTAGTATTCAGTACCTGATAACTGCGAATAAATTTGAAAAACAAAAGTGTCCGATAACTAACGTAAACACTGTAATTTGAAATTTCAGTTGCAGTTCATTATTTTATCTTTGTAAACCATTTGTTTAGTGCTAGACGGAAATGAGAATTATACTAAAAAATGTTGACAATAATTTATTAAAATATACTAAGCAGTTAATTGTAATAATATTCTTCAATTAAAGTTGAAACAAATTAATACAAAATTTTATTAAGGTTTGTTGGTAACTTTTTTTTCCCCACCATATATTAGCATAGATTATTCGAAACTTTTCCTATCCCATTTACTTTAATTAAAAGGCATGGGAAAATGCTACTCATTTGCAACTGAAAATGAAGGCTCGCTTTGTAAAAGCAGCAGTTTAACTTTTTCAGAAGTAAAATAAGAGAAATTTTGCCATGATACTCCTTGTTATCAAGCGGTAATTAACATTTTAATTATCTCATCTATTTAGCAATTTCAAGCAATTTCAAACTGCCAGCTGTGCTCTAATCGTTAAATCAAGAAATAAAAAACAGATATTTACAACAAAATTCAAAGCAAAAGGTAAATATTAACAAACAGAAGACTTGCTGGAATGCTATTTTTAGAAACTCCGCTTTAAGAATTCTGAGCATCTGTACCTTTAATATTATTTAACAGAATTATGAATATGCACAGTTGCAGTTAAATCTAGGAAACAATAAAAAACGTATCTGCTAATTCAGTTTGCACCTCATGGGTTAATAAGGGCTAAATTTGATCTTTTACGTTGATTTCCTCGTCAATTTCTCGGGGGAATGAACTTCTCTTTTTATGAGACAATTAAGTTAGCGGGTTATTTTAAAATCATTTTCGCATCTCGTATTCTCAATTGCTTCTCATTTTCGCATCTATTTTCTTTTACAGAGCATTCTGTTCGCTCTTTTTAAAAGAGAATCTACCTTTTGAGAGCAGAATCATTAGTTATATTGTTCAGATTACTGCGTATTTTTCATTCAAATTAAAAGCATTTTGCGTTGTTGTAAGAACCACATCTTCTTTCATTATAATCCTAGCTATTAAAAATCTGAAGAAAAAAATTGGGAAACAGAAGAAAATGGTTTAGTGGAGTCTTTTTAGAATTTTTGAGGCCGAAAATTTGAGGTATAAGCTTTTATCCGCCACGATATTCGAACTGTTGACCTTTAGATTGCTAGATAAACGTGCCTCCAATTACACCACGAAGGCCCGCTGTGAGGAAGGAAAATATTCCTTACATTCTCCCTTATTTAAAGGGCACTTGGGGAGGACGGTAACAGAATTGCCAAATCCAGGGACGATTAATTGTTGTCCACTACATTTTAGTTAGACGCCACATGAACTTTTTGAAATTTTGGGGGGGAATGTAGAATTCGAACTCCCGATCCTCCGATTGCTAGCCGGATGTGGTTCCAAATGTACTGTAAAAGTGCTCAGAGATAGAAAATTCCTTACATATTAATTAGGAAATTTATGTTAGTTTCTTCGGATTGTAAGACTGCATAAAACTTAAAATTTGCAACTTGATAGGAACATCCTTTCCTGAATGCAGAACAAGAACAACAATAGCCAATAGGGGAGCCAACTACATACCGAAGGGCCCGGGTGCGATCCCGGAGAAGGCGTGGTTATGAACTGTCTGGCCTCTGATAGGAGGTAACTGTGGTTTCCTATGGGGTGCCTCCATAATTAAATGACTACCACTTCTGGCCTTAGTAGTGGCGGAAGCCGAAATGGCTAGCGCCCGTCATTAAAAAAAATAATAATACTAAATTTATTTATTGACATTTGTAAATAATAAGATTAATTTTAAATGCAAAGTACTTGTTGATTTATTTCAAAAATACCGATATAAACATTGGAAAATTGCTCTTGAATATTCCTGAATTCTAACACGTGATTCGTGGCCATTCCTACTCTATAATTAAACGAAATGGAATGTTTAAAATTTCAATTAACACTTTTTTCGTTCTTTTCAATGCTGGCGCAAACAAGTTAATTTAAATGGAATGTTACTTTTAGAAATGTAGATTTTCTCTGCGTACTTTGCTGTTCAAAATTTGCATTTATGCCTATTTGCTGGTCAACTACATATTCTGTAACAATAGCAGATCTACGAGTAAAATTTTATTCATAAACATGTAGAAAAGCATGCAATAAATGATGAGTTTCATTTCCTGCAAGTTTTGTGAATTTGCTTATAATTGGCCAACAAATGACATTCCATTGTTTCTCAGGATAATGAAACAGATTCATATCTCATAGGAATACGACTTCCGGTATTTCATTTATCTCCTTTCATAGGCTGTAAAATCTAATTAATTCTGTAGCCATTCAGTCATTACCGTAATACAAATAAGTTTTATCTTCCTTCATTTTTTGTAACAGATAAAATGTCAGTACGGTGATTTACGTCATCTGAAATTGGAAATAGTCTTATTTATCAACTCACTTTTAAACATTAAATAAGCTAATTTTTTTTGGCAACATAAATGACCTTTTTTCAAAGAAAAGCTCTTTGAACATCTGACCAGATTGTAGAAAGTATGATTTACAAATGATATGAACATTGTAAACGTTTGATGTGGATTTTGCAAGTGCAGTCGCGTCCGAATCTGATTAACCGAAGTTCTGTCTTAGCCGAAAGTAACTTTTAACTAACTTTTTACACTTTATCTCTTGTAATTCATAGCCAATTTAAAATCTGGGTTTTCTTCCGCAAAGAACCGCCGGCGCTTCCGCAGAGAACCCGTTGGCGACAGTACCTTTTTTGTCGCCAAGCTCGCCAACGGCGGTGGTTTTAGCGATATAAGGGTAAAGTCTTGATATAAAATATGATATAAAGCATATATTAAGTAACATTTAGGGTTTAAAACATGATATTTATTGCATAGCGTGTTACTAAGTATATGTACGTAAGTTAAAATTAGCTGAGTAAACATATTAAGCGCGTGTAAGTTAAATTTACCTTGTTGAACATGATAATTAGAGCAATTACATTCAATTAGCAGAAAAGCATGATATAAAGTATACACAGTTAAAAATTAGCTGATTCAGCATAACATTTAATACAATTCAGGTTGAAAGAAAAGCATGATGTGTAAGAAAACATTAGCGTAAAAATGTAATGTAAATGTTAGCAGTATTATTGAAATATATTTCAAAAATATCTTACTTATAATACTTATATCTAGAAATACTTCATTATTACCGTTATGTTTAACTTCACGAAAATTCCAGTACGTGATCAGTTAGATTTTCCTTTTGTAAAGTCCAGCCCTTTTTTTTCCCTTTTTCTTTTCTTTATTTTTTTTTTTTTTTTTTTTTTTTTTTTATTTTCATTAACCAAAACCAGACTGGGCATGTGCATCAATTGCCGGATTAACGAAATTTGTGGAATAATTAACAATCTAATGCACATAATACCCATGCCTACCTCATTTCCACCATTGATCAGTCATAATTTTTTCCCTTTGCCACATGCACTCAGCTTCTTAATCATCTGTATCAGAATCTCCGCCGATCCGTTGTTTGCTGTGAACATATTTTCGATGAAGACAATAATCTTTCTGAGGCGCACTGCTTCAGACAAGCGTCGCTCTCAGACAACTTCCTTAATTGATTGAACATATCCCATCTATTCATCGCTAAAATTTTCAGAAAAGATGTCATAGAAATCAGACAAAATAATATTGAATAAGTGAAGAATAGAAGAAGTAAGAAGTAAGTGAAGAAAATATTTGCAAAAGCGAACACTGAGTGTGATGCTACAATACGCACAATGTTTGACAACAATGTACGAAACCAAAAACAACCATCTCTGAACACGGAATCCGTTGGGTTACCAGGTTTGAACTATTATCGCCACTGATGGCGGTGTTTACATTTACCTGGATCTTTGTGGAATTTCTTCCAAAAATGTTAATGGATTGAGAAATAAGACAAAATGCCTCCTGCATTAGGATTACTGAAATGCCAAAGCGTTAAAATACAAACATATAATTTCATTATAATTTTACAGAGACTCAGTAGATGTTAGTGTTGTCGCCGCTGGGTTCAGATTATTTGCAAGCCTCTTGGCGCCATCTATGATTAGAAATATAAACTAATTGCTCCTGGTCTAAGCAGTCGGTGTTGTTAATGGCGATGCTCACCGATAGAGGGTGCCTGTGAAATTCGTTCTCCTTAGCTGCTCTCCTCATGACTAAGTTCAGAACGTGGGACCTGTTGATCCAGACTATGATTCATGCTTAAGCCTGACAGACCAACAGCTGTCTGGACTCGAACAATAATTTGAAGAGACGTCTTTTCTGCGCGTAGAGCAATGCTTTATAGCTTCACAACTAGCGTGGGAGTTCTACATGAGAGAAATTGACAAGCTAGTGCAAAAGCTTTCGTTGCACACATTTACGAAGATTAATAATGCAGGCATAACTTCATAAGAAAATGTCGCAAGGAATTATGTTCGAAGTTTGGTGTTGTCACAGAATTAATGCGTCTTCTCTGAGTCTTATCCACTCTAGCGGAAAATTTCGATTGAAGATCATGCTCTGGCAAATATCTTTATATTTGTGACAAATTTTCTCTAAGATAGTCTCATGAATGGTCTTTGCGATAGTGAAGTGCCTTGCTGAAATCGGTCATCATCGTTGCATTCATTCGACTATTACATAAGCTGAATTTTCATTACGTCCAAGTAAATGTCTGTCATACGAGCACTGATGAAAGTTTGTTGAATATACAGAAAAAAAAATAATGAGTTTTCTTTTATTTTAGTTTGATAAAATTTGGTATCATTTGCATAGTTTGTCTGCTGTAGATTTTTTAAGCCTCTCACATACTTTTGAATTATACTGTATTAATGACATCAACGAAAAGTTTAAAATGAGAGTAGTAAGTAAATAAACAAGAGGCTTAATTTTATATGACCTAAAATAAATGTACTACTTCCAGATAATTGGAAATCTGGATTTCTGGAGTCTGGGTAAATCAAATTATGCTGTTCCACTTTCTTTCCTGTCAGAAAACTGCGTGTACTTACAAGAACTTGATGACTATTTAGTAATTCAATTCTTAAATGTTTACAAGGCTCATCTGTACATTTGGGATGAAAAGTACTATGCGTGTTGCTTACTAGATCAACACCGTTCTGATCAATACTCGTGACAATAATTTATGACTGCTGTAATCTGTTTACGACAAGATATCTTGTCCCGATTTGCTTTTATATCAGTAACGTTCCTACGTTTGCTTTACATCAGGAACGTAAAAAATAGGAAAAATGTTTCACGTGGTAAACGAACCGAACAATGTTCTGTTTCGGGCATTTTATTGATCGCCTTTTCTTTCCTGGAACCCGTTTGCCTGGAGGGTGGAAGAGGACATTAATACATCTCTTTTGGAAAGGTTTCTCTATCTTCTGTTCAGTTGAAATGCACCTGAGATCAAAATAAAAGAACGCACATCATGTATCATGACATCCCATTGCCTGAGGCACGCCATCTTGAGAACATGAGATAAATTGAGTTACTGCGAATTGCAGACGCTGCTCTTGTGAAGTGTCTCTTATGTTGATTGAACTCATTGAAATTTATTTGCTTCAAGCTCTTACTCCTAAATGAATATTAGATATAACTGTCCAATTGCCTCTGAAAGCAGTTATTAAGGGAAATTAATGCAGTTTGTAATCTTTCTTTTTTCTCTAAGGCAATGATTTATCCATGATCCACAAAGTTTGAGATCTCGAAATGAGATGACCATAAATGATTTTTCAGATTAAAATTTGATTTGTTATTTAATTTTATTCAATTCCAATTAATCATCCATTGAAGAACATTTATTGAATGTAAACGCAAAGAATCACACGAAAAGTCGTGGATAATCATTGCGAAATTCAGTCGTTGAAACATCTGTGAACGAAATTAATAAATTTATAGATGACATTTTTTAGATTTTATTAACAACATAACAAAATGAAAAGACGTCTTCAATTCCGGCCTATACTCTGACAAGAATAAATAGTATAACGCTTTTAATTTCTTATGTGATTCTCCCTTTAAAGTGGTCAAGATGACCAAATTTTTCACTCATTTTCGATAAAAATCAAAAGGCAAAAAATTGTGCTACTCATTAGGCTTAATACCTGAGCGAAATCTAGAATGTGTTTAGGTGTCACAAGTGAATTTTTAGAGCCTCAGATACCTGAGCGAAATCTAGAATGTGTTTATGTGTCACAAGTGAATTTTTAGAGCCTCAGATTCGACAACCATGAGCACTTAACCACTGTTAACATGAAACGTAACCTCCTTCGACAGGATAATACACTTCTGTTCGGAAAACATTACAAGATTATAATAGAATCAACAGAACTATAAGAAATTTATCCCATGTGTGGCTTGTAATGTTAGAAATAAACAGTCAAAATCGCAGAACCACACAAGCATATTAATTGCCAAAAATTAATGTTTAGTAAAGGCAAACTGTGCTGCAATAAGAGCTCATACTTGGAGTAATATTAAACAAAACAGAGTTTGAATGTTTACCTGAGGAATAATATTCTACACTGGATTCCAAAGTTAAGCAATGCAAATTAGCACTTTTAAAAAGCGTAGTCGAATTTGAATGGCTGAAAATTGCGCAAATTCATATAAAGCGGAATGCAAATATCGTATGTTACAGACAATCACGATTGACTGTCCAAACACATGCTAGTTAGGCAGTCGTTGAAGATACCAGCATTCTGAAGGGTTTGAAGAGGTCGATTTAAATGTCGGTACGATGTACTTATAATTCCGTAGGATCAGGTTTGATTATACGGCCTTTTGTGGCTGAAAGAAGACGAATGACAGATAATGAGCGCGAATATGCTGGCGGCCATATTGAAGCAGGGCAATCGATCAAAGATGTCGCTTTTTGATTTGTCATTGATCACACGGTTATAAGGTATTTCTCTCGCCTTCTACCCATGCCTTCGTGGCGTAACGGTCAGCACACTCGACGCGTATCCAAGAGGTCCGTGGTTCGAGTCCCGGCGAGGGCACTGCTCATTTTTCACGTCTCCTGCTTCAAAAAATACCTAATGTCTCTACATGATAATCTCTCTAATGTGAAAACACATCAAATAAGAGCTCACAGACCTGTGCACGGTCTTCAAATATTACCACCCCTTCTGAAGATCGGTGTATTACTATAATAGCCAGCGGAGTCGACAAGCGATCACCACAGTTGTTACATCCATGGTTGCTGCGTGTCTTGGTAAGACAATATCTGCTAGTACTGTGTACCGAAGGCTTCATATAAAAGTACTATACGCTCGAGTACGAAGTGTTCGTGTTCCATTAACCGCTCCGTTCACAGGAGCAAGATTAAAGAGTCATCGTCGATATCTCAATTGGACTGTCTGAGAATATGGATTGTTTGTTCATGGACGAATCCATATTTGTCTGGAATCATGATAAACGTGTAATGGTCTAGAGAGAACGAGGCACACGGAAATAGACCCAGAACATCAATCTAATATCATACATTCAGAAATGTCAGCATCGTGGTGTCGGTTTGAATTTCAGTTGGACATGGCACCCAGCTGCACATCTTAAAAGGCGATTCTGTGACAGCTGCATGGTATCGGGAATGAAGTCCCATACGCGATTGGGGACTCTACGCTGCAGCAGTTGGTCCTGATTTCCTCTTTACGGATGAGTATGTTTGTCCATATCGAGCCAACAGCGTTAATGAGTACCTGGAGATTGAGAGCTTTTCTCGTATGGTGTAGCCGCCGTATTCATCCGATTTTAATCACATTGAAAATCTTTAAGGTGCTCTTAAGCGTGCTGTCTCTGTTCATTTATCTCCTTCAGCCGGTCTCAGACAGTTGGAAACTGCCCTGAGGGAGAAACGATGATTGCTAGCATCTGAGATGGTTAAAAGTATGAACAAGCACTGTAAAGTTTGTGTGAAGACATGGGGTGGTCACACGCCTTATAAATGTAAGTTTTGTTTGTTTAATAGCTTTTAACATCAATCTGTCAATGACTAAAGTATGACCTCATCGTATGATTTACGAAACTTGAATATTATTTTCAACTTCATACATAATGCATGTTTCCTTTCACACATAAACACATTTTCCACCTTCGTGTGCAATTTGGTGTTAATCAAATCATCAATCTTTTCAATTTTTGATGATTTTACAGCCACGTGCTTACCTTTTGGAGGCCAGTACATGTTCTATCGGAGACCGAAGGTGGTCGTTGTTGGTTGCGGGACGAGTGTTACGAGCGAGTTTCCAGGTTTCAAAATCCCAAGCTATGAAGTAAACGAGGTGTCAGATAAATATGCAAAACCAATGAAGATACTGTACCTAACATCCTGAAAAAGAAGTTTTAAGTACTTCTATCAGCATGTGACCGAGCATTTTCTTGTTGAAATACATCTCCAGAAAGTACGATGAATAAAATCTAAAATTTGAGGTACAACACTCTCTTTTATACAGCAGTTGCTGAGTATTTTTATTTCTTAGCAGGCAAGATCGCCTCTTATATTTAATAACATGCCAGATCAATACACTTGGCGACTTCAGAATATGACGCTATAGAATGCACTCTGGAAGACGGCTTTCACCCCCATATCGTCTAATCACCGCTGCACTCTGAATTAAAGGGAATTTGTCTGAAAAGGGGCGATTTGTTTCCAAACGGCTTATCAGTGGATGTGTTGAGGAGCCCATTGTATCCGCAGACGTCGATGGTTTTGAGTCCGAGAAATCCTGAGGAAAGGAATGCTACACCAGAATCCAGAATCCATGGCGCAGCAGACGTGTGTGAGCACTTGAAGCTGACAATTGTACACTTGTAAAAGTTCTGGGATGTTGTGGTAGTTGGGAAGATGAAGCTGCAGTATCATTCGGTATTATGCGGATGGCGGGTCTGTCATCCTTTATTGAAGTAACATTTCGTGATTCCCTACCATGTTTGCAACCTGCCCGGTTCCACTGAGACCAATGTTTCACGTACACATATTACGAGGCAATATACTCTACATTAGAAGCTATTTCATGATAGGAAAATCTTCTTCTCGCAGGTCGATCAATCGCCCACTTCAAATAGCATAACCTTGGTCATACTGTGCATACTCCCGCATGCGCTATCATTCTAAAATTCTTCTCAGTTGTACATCAGATTTTGCACTTCCTGTTAAGTTTCAGTTTATTCGCATGATTGTTCCATGATATTGCAACTGTCACACACAGTAGTGTATTTAAAAAATATTCTGGTTGCCAGTAGTCTACAGCATGCTAACAGCATAGCTAAAACCTCTATTCCTTACCCTGTGAGTCGACTGAATGCATACAAGTTGAACTTTATAGGTATGTGACCTCAGTCTTTTACGCATGGAGTCACGTACATTACTGTTTCAAGAAGACCTAAGATTAGACTCATTTTTAAGGACTACGAACAATTTGAAATGACAAGCGTTTGTTGTCCATTAGTTCATACTCAATAAAAAAGTTTGCAAAAAATCTCAAGTGATTAAATTAAATAAAAGCGCTGTCGATCCTATTCACCTAACACATAATTCACATAGACCTTACGAAACCACACCATTTATTCTTGGAGACTTATATAGAGCGGCACATACCGTATCTACCAGTATAAGTTGACAACCTTACTAGAATGCACATGAGCATACTTAACATACCTACATCCATGGAGAGGCAGGACACGGCTAATTTGTAAACTGTTAACTGTTTGCCCGTAGGATTGCAGATTGCTCTATGAAATCTTTCCTTCAAACAAACTCTGTGACAGCCGCTCACTCTGTGACTGAACAATGAAAATCGCTATAACTGTGACAAGATAGTTGGCGTTCACTCATAACGGTGCAAACACATATATAGCTGTACTCCGACAAGCGCCTCCATACTGCCTGATTTCCTGCTTTGGCGATTTGATTTGACAATTCTATTTTGCAGATTTGATAGGTTCAGATTTTTTCATGTGGTCTAACCTGAAAGGGAAAAATCTTTTCACATTGCACACTTCACTCCTGTTACTTCGGCGAAAGAATTAAACATTCTGAAAAGTATTTGTGTTTGACATAGTTTAATAACCATGTCAAAAAGAAATACTTTTGGCAGCATTCGTATCGCGTTAAAGAAACGTTCAAGACCTCCCTCTCCTTGAACTTAAAATCCTCAAAATAAAGACATTTCATGTTCATCTATCTGTCTACCATTCACATTGTTGCGTTCTACGGATTCGTGGACTTGGAGTGATAGACGACGACACTTTACGAAGAATCAAAACCCAATTTATTAGCCAGTATTTCCCAGGAGAGTTCCAAAGAAACGTTTACAATCGTCGAAAAATTATGACAAACGTGCTGAAACAATCAGCAACACAGCCTTCAGGCTATCAGACTATAACGGTGAAGACAGCTTCACGGCGAAGTACAAGAGTACCGCTCCCTACTCGGTTCGGCCGTTCTTGGAACTCAACTTACTCTCGAGACTCTCCACGCTAAAACTCGCGATGCACTCGACGATACACTAGAGTACAGCTCCCGACTGGGTTCGGTTTTTCTCGGAGCTCAATTTGCACTCGACGATACACTCGATAGCCTCAACAATGCACTGACGAAACCCTCTAGCGATGCGCTAACTCGCGATGCACTGCTACTCCGCGTACATGCAGGGTTTATACAACTTTTGGCCTGCCTTCGAGAACATTCTGTGCCAAACCGGTAAGAATTCATTCCGGAATCCGTCCTGTGTGGTCTCGGTTGGGCTATGGCATATCGCCGATTTTGTCGCCAAATGGGCGATTTGGTGCCAAATATGGCAACCCTGCCTTCCCTTGCCCTTTTCTGGCAACACCAAACTAGCTTTGCGGGGAGCTTTCTTACTGCGACTGGGCATTTCGTAACAATACCTAAATTTAGCTATCATATTTGCAAATGCTTAGATAGTATAAATTTCCATTTTTCTTCAAACTGATAAATAAAATGAAGTTCTTAAAGACGCAGTACCAGATCTTCATTCATGGGGTATTTATAAATTTGTTTCCGTGGTTTTGCAAGTATAGAACATACGAGTAGATCTTTAAAATTCAGCTTGATGAAGCATATTGGATAACGTGAAACAAAAGGAAGTCAAAAGTCTTCAAATTTTACAATTTTCGATTTTCTGAAGCCAAAATTATTCACTAATTAAACTTACTCGCCTTTCTGTAACCATTTCCTAGAAGTTTCAAAACGCTTTCAGCCTTGCCGTCAAAAAGTCTAATTAAGGAATAGCTTCCACTCCGTTGCTGTCAGATAAACTGGAAAACCTATTGCGAGGTCCACTTCTCTTCTTTTGACCGAACGTTCTGTTTTGGACGTGAATTACTATAACTTCTGCTGCATTTATCGTATTGACACTGTTTTGATAATGCTCAATATGTTCCGATGAAAATGCAGTTTATTTTACGTGTTATTGTATGACAAATAAAATTAAATACTATATTGCAAATTAACCAAATTCTGACATATCATTTATATATAATAGTAATTACGATATTTGCATATATAAGGAAAGAATGACGTTTGCCTGTAATGCTAGCTTAATTGTAGTTAGCGCACTTGGCATGAAATCTACTTATACTGATACGTTTCCTCATAATTTATTCTAGAGATTACCCATGTTTTTGTCGAAACACGTTAGTTATTTTCCACCTATTTTGTTCGGATACTACACATTTATTTTTAAGTTTTTCACGCATTCGATTTGGTAAGATCATCTTCAGCCATTTGTACATTTAGATAGCTTTTTGTTATCCATGAAACGCTTTGAAGTGAAGCTTGGAATTAAATCTGTAGTTGACCAGCTGTATACTAAAACATTAAGCATTAGCTTAAATCACTAGAAGACCAACTATTAAAAAATAAATTTAAATACTCTCGTGTGCACAATTAAGAGAATTGTACATTATGGCGAATTTCTGAAAACTTCACAGACATAAATACACAGTCATAAATAAGTCATAATTGCCATAAATAGACATTGTGATAAATAGACAGATTTTTAATTAAATTTTAGATGAATATGCATTTATAACAGAGAAAGAGGTGTACCATTTAAAAGTCATTTTATGTACGCATGATTATCAGTAAAGCTCATAGCGCAGGGAGGTCCAAAATCCACGTTATATATTTCCACGAACTGAAAATGAGTCTAATATGGAGTATAATTCCTTATTACAGCCAGGCAGGTTGCGCAGCTTGACGGCATACTGGGCAGAATGCAGCTAAGAAGTCTTTGTGTGTAGTCGATCCCACTCCTCCTAGTCGTCCCCATGCAGCAAGACAGTTTTCAACTCCGGGATGGATTTCGGAGGTCGATGGTGAGATGAAATTGCCCTCTCAAG
>KK112170.1:71012-145748 GCA_000611955.2 Stegodyphus mimosarum
CGACATGCTTTATAGGGTTAACGTCTTGGCCAATCCATGCGTCGAATATCCTCACTTTCCAGGTAATCGTCGACCAATTCAGCCCTATGTGGACGAGCTTCTATTAACAGGAACCCAAGACTAACTGCGTTCACGTCAGAAATAAGTGTCAGGCTGAATTTTGACTCAGCTGTAAAACGAACGGTATTCCACTGAGGTCTGGGCCAAGGCACATGTTGGATGTACATGCTAAACGTGCTCTCTTGTGTTCTGCAGTGAGCGGAAGGCAAGCAGCATGTCTTCTGGTACACAGCCGTATCTCAAAAGCCTTCGGGCAACTGTAGACCTCAAAATTGACGATTCCAGTGAGAGAATACAGCTCACGTGAGAGCTGTGAAGCTGTAGTAGTCCTGTATCGCCGTGCTGAACGTGCCAAATAATGATTTTCTCTCTTGTGGGTCTTAGTCGACCTTATTCAGATCTTCTCGATTTGGATCCAGTGTCCTGACCCTGTTTCTATAAATTTCAGACGACACAGGGCGTTCCATTGAGTTCTGCAGTCACCTGCGCTTGTGCTTGGCTTCTCTCCAGTCCACCGACCATTCTCCATCCCATCCCGTAGTGCATACTTTCATGGATACTCATTTTACCTGAAACCTTATGAAATTTTCCCAACTCTTGCCAGAAACATGCAGAATGTCATGAAGAAGTACGAACATATAAATCGTCGAAAATCACTTATGCTTATATCCCCTCCACAATCACACCTCCACAGACGCACACAGGTACGCTTACGTATTCGACTTTAACTATTTGCATAATTCTTCGACAGCATAATTAGTGCCTTTGTCCAGTACGTTTCGTAAAAGTGGACATAATTTGCAAATTATCTTAATTTGCACACGAGTGTGGATTTAATGTTTATATTTAAAAGTATTAGAGCAAATTAATGTTGTCTGGAAATTTTTAGAAGGCATTTTAATTCCCTAGAACAAAAACAAAATTGAACAAAGTCTGTTAGAATCCCAAGGCTATTGGGAAAGAAAACCTTGAAGCAATGAATCATTATTTTCTTACAATGCCAAGGGAGCAAACTACGAAAAATTCGGACAAAAAAGTTTTGTTTGCAAACCGAAAAGGAAGTTGAGGTGTTGAAAATATTCGTTGTCTGAAACCCACGAACACGGAATGCAAATGAACCGCAGAAAGACACCATGACAGCAAGCAATTCTAAACGTAGGTTGCAGTACGTGAATTGTAATGGCTGAACTTCAACGTTTCTCACTAATTAGCATATTTCGTTTAGGAACGGCCTTGCCTCTCTGTTTCTGTAGAGCTTTTGCAGTAAAAGCGCGACATATGTCCCAGCGTAAACTATTCATAAGGGAAAATATAGGAGAGCAGAAACTCTGAAAATTAACTCAGAGGAATAGGTTGCTTTTCGCATAATTTATCCGCACTGCATTGTGCATTAAATCTAACTGTTTTGGACTGCCCACCAGTTAATTAAAATGGCGCCGGTATATTTTATGTTTCCTATTGCTTTGCGAGATTAAAAGACGTTTACGTAAATCTAGCTTTATAGTAAGGACGTTGAAGTACATGACACAATTAAAAAACGAGCAGAAGAAAAGGAAACAAGCTTGTTACTTGTAAAATTTTTAATTGCTTTACCAGTTAATTGAGCTATTAACTACTTTATTAGTTTAATTTAAAGCGATAACTCGCTTTAAATTAAATTAATTTAAATGAAACTAATTTTAATCGCTTTAAATTAAACTAAATTTAATTTAATAATTAAATTTAATAAAATTTAAACTAATTTTAATTTAATAATTAAATTTAATAAAATTTAAACTAATTTTAAATAATTTTTACACTAATTTTAAATTAACGTTAAGTATTAATTTTAATCACTTTAAATTAAACTAAATTAAATTAAAGTTTGTAATAAGCCTCAGATTTCCTTTATCCTTCGTTATTATGAAACAGAGGTCACAGTACCAGTATAAGGTATTTCTCCCGCCTTCTTGGCATGCCTTGGGGTGTAGTGGTCAGCACTCCAGGCGCGTATTCCAGAGGTCCGTGGTTCGAGTCTCGACGAGTGCATGCCTCATTTCTCACATATCCTGCTTTAAAAAAAAACACCTGATGTCTCTATAACTGGCACTCGAACTAAAAAAGGTGGTGGATAATGATTCTTCACCACCAGGATTGCGCTTTTGCATCTGAGGATGGTGGTTCGGTAAAACCATCGAAACTAGTCCTGCGAAAATTTGAAAATATAACGCTGATTTTTGTTATTTGACTTCTAAATTAATATTTGTTCGGCTTGTTATTGTATTATAAATATTTCACAATTTCTTTATTCATTCAGTTTTATCTTATACTAGCTGAAGTGCCCGATGCCAGTTTAGATTGAGAGTAATGCAGCTAACAACAAAGAGAACGATACCGCTGTAATCCTTCTCTAATAATGATGCAAAAAAACACGATTCATAGTCATACATTTTTCGGTCTGATGCGATATGGGACCCACATAAAATATTTCGATAGAAAAATAAGTTAATTCTCTCTCATTATATCAGCAACAATGGCATGCAGGTTTTAATGATTTTCGTCTTTCTAGTCAAATGGTCGTAAAAGCTCAAGTTCCATCCAATATTTCACGTATATTCAATTTTAGTGGATTAAACATGGCAAAACATTTACTGTAATTTATCAGAAATGAATAACAAACAAACACACAAGCAGACATTCTGTACATAGACTTTGTAAAACTTACAAATTTTTTATTAACAAACACTGCAATTTTAAAAGCGAGTAGTAGCAACACTTTTCGAAATAAAAATGTTTATCTCCAAAGCGCGATACTGTTGCCACTCGGGAAAATGAGTGCGAAAATGAGCGCTTTCGGAGTTTTTAATTACTATTTTGGCTGATTAAAGTCGTACGAAGGTGGGAATAGTCGAAATGGCTTCCCACGAATTTTTAGAATCGGGAATAATGTATTTAATGTTTGGCAATACTATTTTTATTTCATCGTAAATTTTTTATTAGCGAATTCTAGGATTTGAGGGCAAGCAGTGGAAACAACTTTCGAAATCAAGCAGATTTTCATATCCAGCTTGCGAGACTGTTGCCACTCTGAAAAATGAGGGCGAAAGTGATCGTTTTCTCCGAGTTTTTAGTTAATATCTCTGATTTTAGCTTTTTTTTAGTGGACCTCGACCTTTTCCAGGACCCAGAAATAATTGTACAAAGTTTGGTGACGATGGCTATAGTAGTGACTCAGTTATTAGAGGATAAACCAACAGACTTTCTTCTTTATATATATATAGATGGAAAAAACTTCTTTACGAATAAATACATGTCAGTCCTTACATGGGAATCACTACGGAAGTGGTGAGAGAAAGGAGAATGATTTCTTGCTGAAAGCCGATGTACCAACAAAGTATCAAGGATAATTTTAATCTTTACAGACTATTTCTTCAACCATGTCTCAAAATTTAAGCATTAACAGATCAAATATTTATGATAATTACAAAAAAAATAATTACTCACCGATATCAACTCAGCCAATAGGTGAGTGACTCACGAGATAAATAACTTTCCTGATGAGTTGCCCAAACCCTGTCTGTATTACGCATTCACTTGCTATTTAAATCCTACTTAATTTACATTCTGGTGAGGCTGGCAGAAGAAATAGAACAGAAGAAACAGGAAAGAATAAATAGGAAAGAAATAACATAAAAATAGTGATGTGCCATATTAAAATAAACCTTAGTGTCCTGCGTTTATTATATAGGAACTTAGCAAGTGTTTGCAATAGAACATAAGATCGTTAATTTATTATCTGCACAGCTTCGCAAATGGTTCGTCCGCTGAATATTGCCATTCCGCAAAACATAGAAGAAAATTGTGTTTCGTCTTAATAATTTAAATTTTTATGGTATCTTCATCCTACGTCTAACTGATATAATATATAAGACATTTTATCAATATTATGAAAATTGTCAGTACTATTGTAATTAATGAAAGATTTGCAACCTCCAGTTATTAAGTACTCAATGGAATATCCTTTTTTATTATTATTATCATTTAAATGTTGTCTAGACTGCTGTTTCGAACTACATCTGTGCGTAAGTACTTGAAATTTATCATAGCAAGTCTAAGAAACATATTTACTAAATTTGTAAAATCTATACTGCCAATTATATTTCTAGCACCTTTTGATACATATACTTCATTTAAATGCTGTCTAAACTGCTCGAATTACTTAATTCCATTGAATAGCCTTGATTCCCTTTTATTCTAAATAATATACATAGACATCTTATTTTATATATACTGGAAGGGGCTCAAATTGGTGAAGTGTATTCAGAAATTCTTTGGAACTTCGTGCCACGAAAAACTATTTTATGTGTTCTTTTCAGCTAATTATTTATTTTTCTTCCTAAAGTTTTATTAAATTTGCGTATTCATTCAGTGATAACTGAATAAATCTTATCGGTTTTTATAAATAAAACAGTGCTTGAATTGAAAACATAGTTTTTTTGTTGAAACTAAATTGCAAAATATTAAACCCATCCAAATTATAAAATCGAGCGATGCGAAATATCAGACACGACCTGGATTCATAGACTATATTATATTACTGTATAACAATAGAATGTCGTATATTTTAGATTTGTACATAACATACAAAGCGGAATGAAACAAATTTAGAACGCTGTCAAATGGAAGTCTGCCAGTAGAAGTCTGTAAAAGAATTTACTTAACAGCAAAAGTTCAATTATATGACAAGTTTCGACAAAGACGAAATATTAAATATGTCGGATTATCGGACTTATCTAGATAATGTAGAAAAAACAATTTTATAAATACAACTTAATCTATCGTTAGAATGCAAAATTTTAAATCACGCTCTGCGTAGAGTAACTGTACAAAACATTTAATTAATTACTAAAGACAGATTAGAAGATAAGCAGCAGCATTTTCATAATATTCTTAATAACATTCATTTCATATTATTCTTAAAAACTTTATAAGATACTTTCTCTCTCTTCCAGTATGCCTTCGTCTGTAACGGTAGCACAGTCGGCGCATATTTAGGAGATCCAGGTTGGAGTCCCGGCGAACGCACTCCACATTTTTCACTTTTCCCGCATCAAAAAATACACCTAATGACTTTACAGTGGCGCCCGAACTAAAAGGTGGTGGAGAATGATTCGTCACTACCAGGATTTGGTGACTGGGTCTCCCTAATCCCCAGTCTCTCTTTAGAAGGGAGGGTACATAAGTAGAAGGCCTGGGTTAGAATCTCGGAGATAGCATGGGTGTTTGCAAATGTGTAGTGTCTGTGCGGCATGGGGGCACTCTAAATATTCGGCGAGCCGAAAATCCTCTCGACAGGTTGGTGGTACGGGAAGAGGAGTGGGAGATCCCCTGACCCGTTTCCCCCAGAGTGCTCTCTATTAAAATTGGGGGGCGGAACTGAGCAAAGTCGTCATCTGTCATTCTGTGTGGGGTTCAAAGCTCTTTCCAACGACAGGCGCAATCTGGGTCTCCTTGGCGTGATGAATTTCGTGGGCTTGTTCTGATGTTACTTGATGTTCTGATGCAGACAAGTGAGATAATTCACAACACAACAACAGATACTTTTGTTGGCTACACTCTGGACTTCAAATATACTGACAGCTAAACATTAAATTCTTAGACTGACATTTCTTTCAAATAATTGTAATCTGTTTAATTAATCATTAAATTAATTACCTTAATTTAAACTAAAAATGAATAAATCATGGAAATTTTCTATATTTTCACAGAAAATGGACAAACTTGAAAATAAACCATGGAGACATTAGGTATTTTTGAAGCAGAAGAGATGAAAAATGAGCAATGCCTTCGCCGGGACTTGAACCACGGACTCTCGAATACGCGCCGAGCGTACTAACCACTACACCACGAAGGTACGTGAACAAGGCGTGAGAAATACCTTATATACTCTCTCTTTTAAAGAGCGACTAGGGATTAGAGGATCGCCAAATCTCAGTGGTGGAGAATCATCATCCACCACCTTTTTTTGCTCGGGCGCTACTTGTAGATCTCTTAGGATATTTTCGAAGCAGGAGAAGAGAAAAATGAAAATACCTTCGACGATAGTCGAACCACAGACTCCTTGAATACGCGCCGAGTGTGCTGACCACTACATTCCAAAGGCATGCGAAGAAGGTGGAAGAAATACCTTCTGAAACAATCACAACCTTGTCTCTTTTCCTTAGTTGTTAGCTATTCTTCGACGCCTAAATAAAAATACGTGTGTTTGCATTTAAATAATTATCAAATTCTTCACATTACACTACTGCTTGATGCAGGATAGCTTTTCAATTCTGATGAAGTTAAAAACCTTGGAGAGAAATTACTAGAATTATCTTCATCACGGATTGTACATGCTCATAGGTCAATCGGGTTTAAATAATTTTTAACTGTGAAGAAAAATTGTTGATGTATAAATTCATTCCCAAACAAAGCGATTATTATTACTGCAAAAATTCACGACTCAACTTATTTATTTTTTGAAAAATAAGGATAAATATTAATAAAATTTGTGTCTTCAAATGTTTGACTAAGATTTATATAACATTGTAAATGAATTAACTCCATTCTTAGATTTTCGGGTGTGTTATACATGTTCATTTTTAGTAGAAATGAAAATAATGTAAACTCAAACTTGAGATAACTAAAATCTTGAATTGCAACAGGTACATAATTTAAATGCAGTGGCGGTGTGCATAATAGTGCTTTAAGGACCGCCAATTTGTGACAACTGTTCGAGCCTGTTTAAATACTGATGTTTTAAGTTATACAGTGCCTTATACTATATAATATTATGAAAATATTATGAAATTATATTGTTATGAAAATACAACTACTTAAACTTTTATTTGCATTTTTTTTCAGCCAAAATGTTAGGGGAGGATTGCCTTGAGGATGCACAATGTCAGTTGCTCGACAAGAACGCCACCTGTGAAGATAAATTCTGTGCCTGCGACTCGGGGTTCTATCGGCAGCACGTCCAAAACGGCACGCTCTGCAATCCCGATCAATCAGGTAAGGAAATGCAAAATGTGTAACTACTGCGTAACCACGGATAGCGCCTTTCTTATTGGCATTCTTCCAAAATAATGATATGTAGTTCTTTGGAATGCCAGCTAAGTACATGCATTTGTTGCACGAGAAGATGTCAAAACAATGTCCAACTGATGTTAAAGTGAACTTTTCTCAACTTTTTCTCCATTCTTCAAACTGTACATTAGTTCAATTCTCTTACTGATAGCCAGTTCTTTGAGTGCTACTGGAAATAAATAAAAGCACTAAATAGACCCTTTCGCAAGGACTTCACCCATCTATTCCGCTTCTAAAATAAATCCATACTTTTTGCCAATGCGTGTTTGTGCTCAAGATTGCGATATGTGGTTACAAAATAATGTTCTCTTTCAGTAACCAAGCTATAAACCGTAAAATTCTTTTTCAACTATTTAAAAATGCAAGGAGCAATTTCAGAGCATGATAAAGTGGATTGTCTGCCAGTGAAAACAAAAACCTAAACCTAAAATAAGGGAGCATCGCTTCTTTGTAGCATTATTTTTATCTAACCTCTAAAAGGAAGAAACGAAATTAGCCTTTTAGGTAGAAACTTCCAACTGCTTAACCTAAAAAACATTTTAGAGATTTATGAAGTCTCTCATTATAAATTCTTTTTATAAACGAAAATAAATTCCTTCTCCTTATTATAACCGTCTCCACTAGCCGAGTGGTTAAGACCTCTGAAAACTGGTAATTCGGCCAGGCGTCTAACTGAGAAGAACGGGCTAGTGCATGATTTTCATCATATTATAGGATCTTACACTCTTTGGCCACATAAACTCTACTAGATCCTATTAAAGAACCTGACGACTTCTCGTACAGGCGTGAAATAATACCACCACAAGAGAATGGTGAAAATAACCCTATATTATTCTCAACTATGAACGGAAATTATAAGATATACTGCGCATAAAAAAAAAATGGGGCAGTTCTATAGTTCCCGTTCTACTGGGCATATTGACGAAATTCAAATTGCGTTTTCCATGTCTCGAAAGCGCGACTTAGGATATATATTAAATTCTATATAGCTTTAGGTATTTTGACACAAAATCGGACTTTTTCTGAAATAACATACCAATTTTTTTTCCATATTTCGATTCTACGACTTAAATTATGCCTAAATATTAGATTTTGTAAAATTTGTTGCGAAATTTACGGAGAAATTCAAAAATTTAACTTGGCGAATTTTTTTTCAGTTTGAGCCAAAAATAATTCACTTGGCAAACTTCTTAATATGTGGCAACCGAGAGGAGGGAAAAAAATAACATCGTTCCTGCCTTTTTATATTATGAATGAGGGGAAAAAAAGTCACCATCATTCTATTTTCAAATAATTTTAACAAAATGCGTTAACCACATTTTCATTATTACCGCTTTCAACAAGTATGTCAAATTTCAAAACGCGCCAATATATAAATTCACGTATATCTTCGGAGAAATTTTCAATAAAAAGCTGTAATTTTTTGCAGGCATGCTTAGAAATACGTCTGCTTTAAGATGATTGTGAAACTTTTATAGGTCATAATACAGAATATTTTTCGAAAAATTTATAAAAATTACTTAAAAATACAAATTTTAAAAATAAATCATAAAAAATGGGCGAATTTTGTTTGGAATGAACCTAAATTTCGAACTGTGTAAGAAAGAATCAAATAACTTTCATAAAAAAAAAGAGATATTAGTAAATACATACCAAACTGAATTAACTAAAATTTTGAGAGCTAATTTTTTGAAAAATACTTGTGCGATTTTTACAAAACTTGAAAGTTTGGCATAATTTGAGTCGTAGAATCGAAATATGTGAAAAAATGGCATGCCATGTCAGAAAAAGTCCGATTTTGTGTCAAAATATCTATATTTGAACAATGCTATATATAAATCTAATACATATCCTAAATCGCGCTTTCGAGACATGGAAAACGCAATTTGAATTTCGTCAATCGGCCCAGTAGAACGGGAGATATAGAACTGCCCCTTCCCCCCGCCGTAGTGTACGTCTTTGGGAACGGATTAAAGCTGTGAAGACCAGAATTGTACCTTTTTGTAGATCTTGCTCTTTCCACCTAAGACGAAGTTGTGCGAATAGGATACGATCCATTGTTTGTTTAATCGGCACGTTAAAAATACGGTTTTATTTGGCTTATTTAATTATGCAAGTACGCTAGGGCTATCTGTTTAAAGGAATGTATGCCTTCATAAGGCTTTCGAAGGGAAACTGACTAGCATCCAAGTTACACATGGGGAAAATTCTGAAAATGCTCATGCAACCAACCCGTTAGCCGAGATTTGAGCCTCAGTTAAACTACCAATGCTCAGCGGTCTTATTTATTGTTACATGAAAGGGCAAACCTTGACAGAGTTGCTCAAAATGTGGTGTATGTTTAACGGTCCGTCAAGTTTTAATTGAATGTCCATCTTTTAATAGTATCCGTCAGAAATATTTTAACAGCTGTGACTTACCTCTCGACCATTTAATTGGAAGAGAGGTCAATCGTAATTTATTTTACTACTTAAAAGATATTGGTGTTTATCACCTCATCTGAACTGATTTTAATTTTGTATATTAGTTTCAACACTTGTGATTTTAGCTGATTTTATATGACCTCATCCCCTGGATTTTGTACATTCCTTTATCTACTTGTTTAATTCATAGCTATTTTAATTTCACTGTCTTTTGTATCACCTTATATCCCATTACCTTGTGTTTGGCGCATTATAACTATCCCTGGTTTTGCGCCAAAAAAATTTCACTCACCACCACCACCACCTTGACAGAGTTTAAGCTGATTTCGTATCGATATTATGTTTTCCCAAGTTTTAAAGATAAATATTGTAATTTCTCTCAATGTTTTAGTCTAATTGTTAATAAAGCAACTTCAACTTTCCTTTAAAATCTTCTACAGAGATCATAGATGATGTGCTTATGTCCTGCAGGACGTGGTCGAGTGGTTAAGACCGCTGGGTATTGGTAATTCGACAGGGCATCGAACTGAAACGACCGGTTAGTGCATGATTTTCATGTATATTGTGAATATAAGTAAGTTTCCTCTAGAACTCCTTCACGAAGGCATCCCCTCCTTTAGGCAGATAGCCCTTAAACTCGTCGCCATCAATCGAATAGCCTAACCTAATAATAGTCAAGAGCTCAAGCTCAGGTGATACAATAAATCAAAAGACAATAAACAAAATACAATAAATCATTTTCTTTCTATTGTAAATTGAAAAAAGCCGATTATATCTCTGGGAACAGGTTGAAGCTGGTAAGACTTCAGACCAGAGTTGTGTATCTTTTTAGAAAAATATGCGCTGTGTCTGCTTCCTAATTACCCCATCAATGCTTAACGCTGCTTCTCAAAATCGTAAAAGTGAAAAGATTTGTTATGCTCGGCTGTCAACTGTATAATAAAATGGTCATTTACGTTCCTTCTCAAAAACCTTACATAAATCTGGAGCGAAACGCGTTTTGCTCTTTAAACAGCAACATAAGCCTAAAGGAGAAATTAATTTCCCCATTGCGAGGGGGGAAAAAATGCAACTGAGCAATATTTTCCACACAACGCTGCAGGCTGAAACGGGTAATATCCGTTAAAAGCACTTAAGAAAAGTAAAATCAGTTAATTAAAAACTAAATAATGGGCTTTAAGTATTTTTTTAGGAGGGGGTGAAATAAGTTAAAATTTCTAACGTAAAGGCAAAATCTACATTATATACTGGTATCACTTAAAAATAGCATTAGGGCTTAAATTTTAATAATTGAACTTCCAACTGCAGTAATCATACTCGTTTCTAATAAAAATTTTCCTTTAAATGGAAAAAAAGACTATACTACGTAATGATAATTTTAGCTCTGAATTTAATATTCCGTGACAGGAAATAAAAAATCTCTGATGTACCAAATCAACGAAAAGTTTGAGAAACAAAAGTGGTGCCATCTAGTGGTGAAATATTGAGTTATCCTGAAATTTTGAGGTGTGAGAAGTATGCGGGAAAGATAAATTATATTTTCTATAAATATACAAGACAACAGGCACCCAACAGTCGTATGCACCCAATAGTTAATTTTCTGTAGTGATTTAAGTCTATGCATTAATATCTGACCCTTATATCTATGCCCTTGTTGATCTTAATCCAACTTTCAAAACTTTCAAATAGGATCTTTCATGTGATTCCATCATATGTGTGATTCGTTTGTTCTCTGTAAACAAATTATTCCCTGTTTTGTGTTTTTAACTTATTGTTGCGTGCGTACGGGTTCGTTATGGATTGAATGCACAATTTAACAAAAAAAAGAAGTTAAAAAGTTAACACAAATTTATTCTTTCCACAAGAAATAAATCAAAATGTTGAAATATTTCTTCAGAGATATTCGCACAATATCTCAAACATTTAGCAAAACTCAATTCAAAACAGATAAACTAATTCTATCTCACAGCGAAATCGCTACAGCATAAAGTAAACAAACAGCAGTTCGCTTTACACAGCTATAACTACAACAACAACAACTGAGATGAGGTGTTTCAATTCGGCTTTTATAAGCTTTTGAATTATCACTAGAACAATCTCGATTTTTCTAGGTTTTTCTGGATGTCAACAGTAATTACGAGATATTCATTTATTAAATATTAAGTGTACGCGCTGTTTTATTTTTACTTTTCCGACGTAGCTTTCTCTTCAAAAATCGTCTACGTTGCACGGGAAAATAAAACAATTTTAATTACAATTCTAAATAAATAGCCAAATAAATGTGAAATTCGTAACATTATGCTAAGCAGAAGACTTCGAGAAAACCAAAAAATAATGAACATGGAATTTTTTTTAATTTATCTTCACTTTTCTTCATTGGCGTTATTATTACGACCATCAGGTTACGAGCCTGCAGGCTCTGTTACCAGACGTCCAAAAAAGTTCACATCGCCGTTGCAACTGAGAAATAGCCACCTAGTAGCTTCACACAAATGCGTTTTATTCAGTAAAATAATCTCATGCGGCTTAAATTATACATTTCCAACGAGTTAAAAAAAAGTGGGGGGGAGACAGTTCTATATCCCCCGGTCTACTGGGCCGATTGACGAAATTCAACTTTCGTTTTTCATGTCACCGAAAAGCGACTTGGATATGTAGTAGATTTATATATATATAATTGTTCTAATATAGGTGTTTTGATACAAAATCGAACTTTTTCTGAAATGGCATGCTATTTTTTTTCCATGTTTCGATTCTACGACTCAATGTATGTCAAACTGCCAAGTTTTGTAAAAATCGCAGGCGTAGTTTAAAAAAAAAATTAGCTCTCAAAATTTTAGCTCCTCAGTGTTAATTGAATTTGATACATATTTATTAATATCTCTATTTTATTAAAGTTTTTTTATTCTTCCTTTCATATTTCGAAATTTATGTCCATTCCAAATAAAATTCGCTTATTTTCATGATTTATTTTTAAAATTTGTATTTTAAAATAATTTTCATAATTTTTGTGAAAAAAATTTTGAATTATGATCTATAAAATTTTTACCATCATCTTAAAGTAAATGTATTTCTAAGCATACCTGCAAAAAATTAGAGATTTTTATGCAAAATTTCCTAAGATATACGTGAATTTACATTTTAGCGCGTTTTGAAATTTAGCATATTTATTGTAAGCGATAATAACGAAACTGTGGTTTACGCACTTTCTTAAAATTATTTGAAAGTATGATTCCGTTCATGTTACAATGGAGAAAGGGAAAGGAAAGTAGGTTGCTATGAATTAGAAGTTTGCCAAGTGAATTATTCTTTACGCTAACTGAAAAAAAAAAATGCGACAAGATAAATTTTTAAATTTCTTCGTAAATTTCTCACCAAAAATTACAAAATTTAATATCTAGGCGTAATTTGAGTCGTAGAATTGAAATATGGAAAAAAAATTGGTATTTTTTTTTTTAGAAAAAGTTCGATTTTGTGTCAAAATACTTACGTTAGAACAATGCTATATATAAATCTAATATCTATCCTAAGTCGCACTTTCGAGACATGAAAAACGCAATTTGAATTTCGTCAATCAACTCAGTAGAACGGGAGATTTAGAACTGCCCCATCCGCCCCCTTTTTTTTTTCGCAGTGTACACGTCGGCTGTTTATCACTTCCTAGGAATTCATAATGTACAATATCAGTACTGGTCTACCAAACACAGCACGGTACCTTCTATTGATGAATGTTTTATTTGATGGCAAATGCCACAGAACAAAGAACAAGAAATGATGTTTTCCTTTCGCGCTTACTGCATAACACCTATTTCTCGAGGCATGTCGATATCAGCCCCAGGAATGAAGCTTTCTTGTTGGGCAATAAAATAATAAAAAACAAATGGTGAGCCGTTGAATTTCATTTTCTTCTATCAGCACGTAATTCGCCAATTTGTTTAGCTTCTGTGTCTTTCCAATGTTATGCAAATGCAACAGAATGCTTTACTCCGATTCCTCCGATTACTCCAAGCCCTTATGCAAGCTTCTTACACATCTGATGTGGATTACACTCGATGTGCTCCTTGATCAGGGCTTCGTGAATAGTGAGGGATTCGCCAGGTCAGGGTTTTGTCCTGAACACTTTCATCTTTCACGCTGTATTCTCACTTGAACTGTGGAAACACACTCTGAACATATTGTTCGAGCAGCTTTCAGCAGATCTTGCTAGCTAATCTTAACTCAAGAAGCAAACTCAGCCATAGCACATCCTTTGACGTTAACATGTTCCCTTTAGGATTTTATTTACCATGGAATTGCTTTCGTCACATAAGATATGCCTCACAACTCTGTACTGACTGATATCTGATAAGAATGGCAAGTTCTGACGTCCTCTTGGCAGGTTTGCCAACAGCTGTCGTTTGAATTTTCAATTTTTCTCTCCAGGGGCATGATTTTTTTTTTTTTTCGGATACCTACATGGAAGCTAAAAGACATAACATATCTGTTGCATAACCGCCTACACTGTGATTCTTTTGTTGTTTTTCCTGTATGCACGTTACTTTGCCACTGTCTTTCCTGTCCGTAGTTCAAGTTACTACGTGCAGCGTAGTTTCGTAGTTCCAGTTACAGCTCTACATACTAATTCTTGTTTCAGATGAGTCCGAAGGTGCACTAAGATCTCATGTGGACCATAACATGATCATCGTGATAGCAGTGCTGGCCATCATGTTCGTTGGAATCTGCGTAGCGCTTCATCTGTTTAGCAAGTAAGTAATTTTGCAGCTCTCCGCAAACAGCAAAATTTATTTTTTAAACTTTTTTAAGACTCGAAAATTAAGAACAAGTTTTATCATTATTAATATTGTTTACCGTTAGATTAGACTCTTATTGACTAGTTTTCGTTATTTCTCATAATTTTCGCCATACTATCGCGAATCTCTAAAATAGGTCTCTACGGACTGTACTGTCCGCAGAGACCTATTTTATATCTAATATGATACAACATAGTCACTTTAATGTAGGTAAACACAATTTCCACAATTCTAGCTTTTTGGTTTCAACAATTATTTTGGATGTTTGAGTACTTCAAAACCTCCATTACATATTCCTTGTCAATTTTTGTTATATATTAATTTTGTGTTATTTTTAAACCATACATAAATAAAATATTTTGTAGTAATTATTAAATTAGCAAAACTTCAAACATTAATTTTACAGAATATATTCGATTAACTCTTATAGTTATTGTTATTTGTTTATAAATTATTTTGATGTAGTGATATTCCTAGTTACTTTCCGTTAACATGCTTTTATGAGGCATTAAATTCAAATTCTGAATCTTTGAAAGGGCAGATCATCCTATGTATCAAATTACATTCTGAAAATGATAAAATTTTTAATTAATTTCTTTTGTAAAAATTCTTTAAATAATTCTCTTATGTCTTAATTTTTTTCAACTTAAAGTTGGAAGAAAGCAATATCTTTTTAAAGTAGTGAAACTAATAAAATGCAAAATTAAAGACGAGCTTTAAATTTCTGATATAGTTTTTTAACTCTTGGTTACTCAATGAAATATTTAGGAAAAAAAACGCAAAATTAACGTAAATTACAGAAGTATGTCAAATGCAATTATTTTTGAATTTGAAAATTAGCGCCAAATTTTAAACGTAAAAAAACTACAAAACTCCGTCTTGTTATATTGTACTCTCTGTTGTATAGTTACAATATTAGGTATCTTATATTAGAAAAGGTGAAGAGGAAAAAATGGAAATGGCGTGGACGCACTCAAGAAGGGTTGTTATAGTACCGCACTATCGGATGTAAATAAAATTAACCTCATGTGGCTTTTTAAAGTCCTTTGGGTAGTTTTTAGTTGAAGATATACTCGACTCTGGAATTACGTTCAATAAAATTGAAATTGTTTTCTGTTAAGTACTAGAAACTTCTTTAAATGTTGAACATTTTCCCCCAGAACGGCGGTCTCTGAATGATGATCATCTCATGTATATATCCTACGTAAATTGTGAATTAGAATATAAACAGCAATAATTGGAATGCGTGAAATAGTCTTAATTTATAGATCTATTTTAAAATCGTAAAAAGATTTAATTTTCATAAGATGGTGAAATACAAATAAATCTTTTATAAGTTTTAACAAATATTTTAAGAAACTTTTTTTTGCAAAAGTTCATTAATGAGATCATAATTTTATCATATATTAAAATTAATATAATATTTATTTAATGGCTATAATTTAATTTTTACAGTTATTTAATTGAATAAAAATAGTATTTATTAAACATAATTTATCATAAATATCATAATGATTTTATTTAATCAATTAGTAATATGTTATGGTCTATAAACGATGCACTAATGATACGTTATAAAACTTTAATCTCGACTGAATGTAATATAATTATTATTTATTAATAATTATCATTTTACTAGGTTAACTTATCTTATATAAAAACGGCTGAAGAGAAAAAAAAAATGTGTCTGTGGCGCGGATGTTGTTAGCTGATTAACCTTTAACAATATTTAACAATTTTTTTACCCGAAACACTGAAGTTTTTGATTAATTTCATGAGTTGATTTATTTTGTTAACTGTTCTGCCTATTGTTGAGCAAAATTTGAATTATGTTGCAAAATAAAGCAATAAAATATTTGATTGACCTTCATTTTATTTTTTATTTATTATATATTTAATTATGTTTAATCTTATCTCCAAGTCTCCAAATGTATATACAGTTAAATTTATTCTCTACTTATTAATTCTCCCATTCTCATCCTCATACAGTTCACACCATAGAAAGCTTTACGCATTAGCTTATTCTTTTTTTTAGCCGTAAGGGCGTTAGCCCAGAAGAGCTACTAATTTCTTTTTGGCATTTCGCGTTGGTTCATTATAAATGGCGGTTCACTTTTCAAATTGTTGCCACCAAGTATTACAGCCCTGTGTTATATTTAAAGAAATTAAATAATAAAGTATCTGCATAAATGTATGTGCGTTTCTCGCATTGTGATAAAACAACGGTACATTAAATTTTGAATAACCTAATCCCCCTCCGAATATGGACATCTGGAAGCCCAACTTTGGAATTTATTCTATTATCGATTTCATATTTTGTAACACTTTAACGAATTTTTGATTAATAAACTCAATGATTTCAAAGGAGCAATGGCAACACTGTATATATATAAAAAAAAACCATTTTTATATCCAGCGCGCGAGACTGTGTATCGGAAATTCTAAAGATATGCTCATTTTAAAATATTTGAGTTGAATTGAATTTTATGGTTTAAGTGCGAAGAACTTGATATTTAATAAATAAAGGTAACACAGAAAACGTTAAAAAAATGCACACTTGAGCGTAATGTAAAATATGTTTTTTCCTTCTTTAAACTTTTTTTTAAATGGTGGGTTGCCTCCCCCCATTCGCTTATTCGATTTATTAGAAAATTATGACTTACTAATTTAATAATTTCAGATCTACTGATAGAATTACAGAAAATAAGTTCTGAATATCATTTGAGAAAACTGCGATTTGTTTTAACGTATGTTAAGGAATATTATATATAAATCTAATATGCAAACTAAGTTACACTCTCTTGACGTCAAAGTCGATTAGAAAGAAAGATTTAGAACTTCCCCCCAACACGCCTTCCCTGCATCTTTGCGTCAGATGGAAGAAATATTTCAGATACTAAACCGTCTGTCTAAGCTTCCTGGCTTAATGTAAATAGTTAAAATACGTAAAAAAGAAAATTTTTTATTTCATTTTTCTACGTACAAATCCAATAAGCCAGCAACTTAAATTTTCTTCCGAAAAAGAAAATATGAATAAAAAGGAATGCATGAAAGTAGTTGTAGAAAAAGTTACTGTTCTTTAATAATGCTAAACGAAACCGAACAGAAGAGAGAAGAATGTGAAACTTTTTTTTTCTTTCTTTCTTCAATGTAAATAATAAAAATTCTTGTTATCAACTCTCAGAACATCGAACAAAGAACTTAAAACAAAAGTCTTGGAAATGTGCTTGAGACTCACCCCTCCCCCCACAAAAAAAGAAAAGGAATATGAGAAAATGTACTCTTCTTTATCAGCGTATGTATGTGACTCTAAAATTATGGTTGTCACGTGCTTTAGGGATTTTTTGCTTAAAGTTTCGGAACACTTTTCGTAACCCTTCTGCGAAGTGGGGCATTATGCTTTTTATTTTTCTTCCATTTATCGAACGTTAGGCTTTGAGATCGAAATTGCGCTTTCGCTGAGTTTGCTCACGAATTCTTTACAAGATTCTTTTTATTTATTTATTTATTTATTGTTATTACCTTGTTTATTTCTTTTTCTTTCTCATTTTTTATCGGTTATTACCCGTTTCATGAGATCCCGCGGCAAAGTTAGCAAGAGCGTAAAACTCTTCGTTTATGAAGGATAATGGAACAGAAGGGGATTTTATGGACTTAATAATCTCCTCGGGAGTTAAGTTGTGAAAGAAGTGAGTAAGATATATGATGCCTGAAGGGGAAAAAATATTTAAGAAATTCGATAAGAGGTATTCGAAGAAAGGGGGTTGTACAGTTTGCTCCTCACACTTTCATTTTCTTTATGAAGAAGAAAATTAACTTAGGTTTTCGTTGCTATGATTTTAGTTAAAATTGTGCTGGGAGACTTTATGAGAATTATTGATTATGCATTAAATTGCAGTTTCGTTTTATTTTGTTTATATCAAGTACAGTAAACGCCGCTTAAAGTGATCAGGTTTGTTCGTGACTGTTTTTTATAATATTAACCGAATGATAACATTAAGCGATGAGAAAAATGTCCCTCAGACTATCAATGGGTGTTAATTTATTATAACAAGAAATATATAAATACTTAATTTCGCAGAATTTTAATTAGGAAAAGTCATTAATAGCTGATTATTTGGAATCATTAGGCAAAATTTCATTTATGAAATGCTCATATTCGCAATTTTTCTGAAAATTTGTTTCAGAAAGCGATAGGAAGATATCTTTTTTCAACATTGATACTGCAGCTTGAGTTTTTCATCGATATCCACGCAAGCGTTAAATTCCTCACAATTTATGTTAGTTGCAGACGTTTTTAGTTATTCAACTTCCTTTATTTCATCATTCATTAAAAGGTTGGCAGGTTTAAAATAATTCTCTATCATCTTCTCTAAGAGGCGACTCCAAAACTTGAATGCTACATGAAATCAAAATCAAGATTCTTCGCTACTTAACTGCTTGTTCGGCGATATGCCCTTTGTCATTTGAAAAATTTTATACCATACTAGCGGACAAGCCTACTAGATGAGCGATCTAAGGCCAAAGCAATATTTATAAGTTCTGTGTACTGAAAAACTGAAAATAAAATGAACTATTAATTTAGTACAAAGTTGCTAGCTGAGACCAAAGCAAAAGTTATGAGTTCTATGCACACTTGAAAAGAAAGTGCATAAAAACATTTTAATATGAATGAAGTTAGTTCAGTCTCTCCGAGTGACAACCAGTTCGACAATATTTTTTGTTGCCAAACCAGGAAACAAAAACTTTAGACACTTCAGGTTAATACGTGCACATATGACGTCATGATTTAAATTTAATGTAATATGACAACTTTTTCTCACTATCAATAAAAGAATTAACTTCGGCAATAACACACCGAATCAGGTATATTAATCTGAAACAAAAAAGTTGCCAATAGCAGCTATTTATTTAAAATGCTGACATTAACGAAACATTTTCGACATACAATGACGTCGCATGAAATCGCGTGATTTCTTCAATGTTAGAATGTAATAAACGTTGTATAATAATAGCATATTTAATGTTTGGCAATGCTATTTTTATTTTTAATACTTTGTGAAACTTACAATTTTTTTATTAACAAATTCTACGATTTGAAAGCGAGCAATGGCAACACTTTTCGAAATAAAGCAGATTTTATCTCCAGCGTGCGAGACTGTTGCCATTCGTAAAAATGAGGGCGAAAATTAGAGTTTTCAGAGTTTTTAACTAATATCTCGGTTGAATGAAGTCGCACGAAGATGAGAATGGTTTAAATTGTTCTCACGAATTTTTGGAATCCTGGGTAACCTCTCTCGAAACTCGACTTCCCGCCGTTCCGGAGGATATGAGCCATAAACGAACAAACAGACGCTCCCAGATTTTAATAGTATAGATTTTGACCTTATTCGGAGAATATTTTATTCTGCTTAACGGTATTATTCCTGTTTGATAAATTAAAACCAAATTTTTGATAAAAAATAAGCGATTATACAAACGGCTGAGACTTCGACAATTCGATAACTTTATCCGAACAATAACATTAACCGCAATCACATTAAGCAACACTTACTGTTGTTTAGTTGCTGAATTATGTTTCAGCACCTTATTTTACCAATTTTCGTTACGTTACCTTTTGCATTACTCTGACAGAGTATTAATCACTCACGTGGCGTGGCAACTATTGCCATTCCATGAGGTAAAAGTTCTTAGATCTGACATAACATGACAGGTTGCAAGTTCTCAGTGTTCTTGCTATTGGACATGCCATAAGATCTTTTTTTAATTAAAATTATATATTTTTAATTAACTGAGCGATTTGAAACCAATTTCCGCACTTCATAATCAACTGCTTTTATGATTAAAAGAAGTATGTTTTTCCTACTATACATTACTTCGTCTCAGAATATTTTGACCTCCCTATCCGAAAAAAATTCCGATTTGCTGGTTGCCTAGCAAGGAGTATTCAAATTCATTCTGAAATATTCGGAATTCTAATTATCCGAACTGTAAGGAGATGATTTTATCAAAAGAAAATTATTTTTAAATGGATATCATCAAAGATATTAAAAATTTAACAAATGAAGCAAAGCCTAGTAAAAATATTGATTTAATTATGGAAGCAAATGTGATTATAAAAGCAAAATTAATTATAAAGAAAGAAATCGATATGAATTAAATAAAATGTTCTGGAAATTTTCAAATTAAACAGGCACATACATAGTGCGTAGTTATGAACGTTTGTAGCTTTTTATGTACAATTTCTCTTATATCTTTTTAACTCCTGTAAAAAAGTATACATCTTAAATTTATATAAACTGTTGTAATAAATTATATATGTAATTATTTAATGTTAATTTTTTCATAAAAGTTTAGACAGAGAATTTTGTTCTGAAATTTGTTTTACAGTTATGTTAAATATTAGATTATGTTTGATTATGATGCATCTTATTTGATTTTCATTGATAGTTCTTAAAATTTCATAATTTCTATGTGAAGAAATATGTGTGACCCTTGTATTAAAAATAACCCTAATAAACTTGCCACTATTCTAATTTATATTTCTATTAGTTACAAAATCGCTCGGATAATAAAGAATCTCAAATATCAGTAAAATTTGTTATTCGATTCTTAAAGATCCATTCGCGAGTAATTTATAGCAGGTCTCATCAGTAGGATTTATCATATATCGGTCAAAATTTCGAGTCAAGGAACACGTATCTTATGTTAAAAAAGAAGAACTAAGCAAATATTCCACAGCTAATCATAGTTGGACGCTTGATCACAGTTTTGACTTTGGTTCTTAAAAAACTGTCCATAAATTTTCTTCAGTTGGTGAATTCGATTTTTTTAAGCTTTCCGCATTAGCAGGAATTTATCTTTTTTAGTTAATGACGTTTATTCTAATCCAGTACTTCATAACGCTTTTAGTATTCTAATTTCTTAGTTTTCCATGTTTCGTTACTAATTTCCTCTATAGATTATGCTACGTTTGTGCTCACTTTACTTCTGCCATTGCTTTCGGTGTAAAAGCAGTCATCCCTCCTCCCATTTTGCAAAATTGTTTCTCTATTAGAGGGATCTGTGCCTTATAACCCAAGAAATCTACAGAGTTTTATTCAAAACCTATGCAGAAAAAAGGTTGTTTTTAGTTCTTCTTTTAGAGGGATAGTATGCCGTAATTAAATAATCCAGTCTTCTTAATATTTCGTGTAATTAAAGTAGTGAGTAAAACGTATTAGCTAACAGCTTCCTTAAAATGACTGAATATGCTTCTAAGGTTCTACTGTCTATCTGTTGTGTAGAATCTGGAGAAATAGTGATTGCACCGAAGAAGGGTTAAAGCTTCCCTTTATTAAACTCTTTAAATTATGTACAATGCGTCAATTAGACGCTAACATACTACGCCCCTGCTTGGGCGGTAACTGAAACAGTAGAATCAAACTCAAAATTGGAGATATTCACAAGTAATAGAATTACACTACAGGACTCATACAATCCTGTATCCTACAGCCCGTAGATGAGTCTAGTGGCAGCAAGATAATAGCTGTTAATTCACGTCTAACCAGCAATAACTGCTAAGCGGAAGTTTGCGTATAACCACGCACAGGGATTTCCCAGACTCTCTCTCTCTGCTGGAATGTCGATATTTAAACCTTATCTCCCAATGGTAGAATTTGCATTCCTTACGTGCGCCACCAAATTTAAATATTCTGGCACTGACAATTAGGGGAATGAAGGCTTATAGGAAAGTAACTTAAAATTAAATTTAACTGGTTATTTAAAATAAATATAAATCCCTACATACTCTCTAAAATCAGACGAAAAAAAAAGCGATTGTAGTTGGGTATAGATTTTTAATAACAATCTATTGATTTCGAGAGAAACTTGTGTCTGATCGCCTTCGAAATCATATAAAATTATTATCTTTCTTCCCATATTTACAAAATGTTTTGTTGATGAAAAAAAAAAAACTCTGTTGCTGTTCGCCTTTGAAATCTATAGAGTTTTACTCAAAACTTGCGCCCAAATTTATGCCTAATTTTAAATTTTGTATTGAGCGTGTTTCCCTTCCTTTTGAATATGTTTTATGCCTATTGCACGCCATTAAACAAAAGAACTTAAAGTATAGAACTGTCATCTCCTTGCTGGGGTAAAAGGATTATTATATTATCCACGAAGCAAATGCCCCTGATAGCAAACGGAAATCTTAATGGCAAAATAATCCTACAGATATCCTAATAGAAATCGTAATAGCAGAGATTCCTCACAGATCACTATATTTTGACCCTTGGTCTTTAGCTTAGGTTTTTAAACGATTAATTTTATGGTACCAGTTATGTGTGATTTTGTCTTTGCAGAGCCCGTTTCAGGAACAGAAGGACCATCTTCAACTCACCACATCCTCGTCTTATGCACATCAAGTTGGGCAAGAGGAAGAAATCTAGTGTCAGGACGCAGCATCTGCCTCCACCGGGACATCTCGTGCCGAGACACCACAGTTTCTCCGGACACCATTCGCCCTTCCCTGTCAGTAAAGGTAAACACTTCACTTTCATTGGATGGTTCGATTCCATTATCTTATCGATTTCACATCCTTTTTTGCCGTGCTTTACTACTGACAGCTTTACAAAAAAAGGGGGGAAGGAAGGAAGAAAGGATTTATTTCTTCCATTAAACCTTGTCTTATTAAGGAGTCGGTGTGGAGTATACTGTAATCAAAACGTTGATAGGTAATAAGAGTAACTCAGCAAAGTAAAAACTTTTGTAGATTAACAGAAGCTACACTCATCAGGTTGATTTGTCTGATTCCAGTTGTGTGTGTCTGTGCTTTTTACTTCCTTCTACGAAGTAAAGGAAGTATTGTAATCGCTAAAAATTTCGGGTATCATATTTCAAAGAAAATATCCATTTTGATCGATCTCGAATCCATTCGAATGATGTTTTTGAGTGACATCTGTACGTACGGACGGAATAAAGGAATCCTTATCGGATTAAATAAATCGGATTGTAAAATGGATTCAAAATGTATACAGAAGAGACTTTTTCGTGACGTCAGTACGTACGTATGTTCGTATCTTTCATAAGTCAAAAACGAGTAGCCTCAGAACGTTGAAATTTTGTAGACGGGACTGCTATAACATGTAGTTGTGCATCTCTTTTTTTTTTTTTTTTTTTTTTTTTTTTTTTATTTTTTTTTTTTTTTGCAATTGGTCGTACCAAAGCTGTATAAATATTGTGTATATATATATACACCGACTCTGTTGCCCGACTTTGTGAGCTAAGTTTTTTTATTCTTATATGTTGATAGACCATACATTTTTTGCTTTAAAGTGATTGAATTATGTTGTTCTTATGTTCTGGTAAAGGTTTTTGTGCTTTTAGTTAATCTGTGTACAATAGTTGTAGAATTATCAACAATTGTTTAAGTGGTAAAGAAGCCGCCATTTGTTTACATTTGAAACGCTTAGTAGAGTAGTGAATTAAGTCAGCTTGTAAACCAATTTAACCATTTTGCTGAAAACGTAAATAGTAAAAGTAAAGGACCAAAAGTAAACTTTCAGTTCTGGGCACCGAAAATCTACCTTCCAAACCCGCTGGCCGCATTGCTTGCTTTTGTGTAGAAACTGTTAATTTTAATTGTATTTTTTTAACTGTTTTTTACTGTTTTTAACTGTGTTTGGTGTTTCATGTTTCTCTGTATTTTACAATTTTTAACGAAGATGTTTTGGGTTTTTACTTATTTTTGCCTTGCCGCAAGTGAAAATGAATTAATTGAAGGAGAAATATATCTCTAATGAGGAAACAATTTTAAATGAAGTGCAGCAAATAATGTGTATAATTTAATACGTCGTACAAAGTAGTCATATGGTATCCACTTCAAATTGTTTTAAAGCAGTATATTAAGTAAAACATTTACATGAGGAACAAAATTAATGGATAAAACTGAAAAGCATGAGATTAAAAAAAGTAAAGATTTGTAAGAAAGGAAGGAAAAAAACGGTCATCAGGAAGTCTCCCAATCTGTTCAACAGAAGCTCTATGAAATTTTAGAATTCCTTGAAATGTGGCTAAAATTTCCTTGATCTAAATCTAGAGATTCCGAACAAAAAGCGAATGAAAATAAATTCTAACAAAACTAATACAGAAAAATTAAAACACAATCTGGTTAACCAAGTTAGCAGAAAGCGTTAGATTTGCCTCGTCAGATTTTAAATTTCTGAAAAGGTATAGATTGACTTCAAAAAAGATAAATTAAGCCCAGTCATTCTTCCTTTCTCAGACAGCTTGTTTTATCGTCCTTTCAGACAGACTGGTTCTTTCCCCGATTTCGAATTAGATATTGGGGGGATTTTTTTCCAGTTAGACTTAATTGATTTCTACTCTAAGCTTTGCGGTTTCTTAAATTGAATAACAATCATTTCAGCAACATCTGCTACAAATTTAAATATATCTGTAATTGCAATAATTTTTGCAAATACTTAAATGTTATTTATTAGGATTGTTTTAACATTTTGAGGTATTAACTGAATATTAAGAAAAGAAATAGTTCCCCCCCCCTCTAGAGCCATCATGTTTTATTATGAAAAGAGAAAAAAAACTTTGAGAAAAATATTTTTTTGTGATTTAACAAAATATTGTTGCTTTAATTTGTATTTTACTGTTAAACATCAAAAGCTGAGAAATGGTGAGAATAAGCCAAAAAAAAGAGTAAACAGACAGCATGGAAAGTGTAGGAAATGTAATGCACACATTTCCTAAAATATACATACAGTGAAGGAAATAATAATTATCTTCATTAATGGCGAAACATAGAAACTGCTCATAAATAACTGCTTTTGTTTAGATATCAGATTTAGTGAAATTTAAAAGTTTAGATAAAAGAAAATAAATTAATTATTTTCTATTCATGTGATCCATATTGCTTTTAAATTCCCAGCATTGATTTAACACTAACGTACAATCAATGAATAAATTTTAGGAACAATCTTCAGGATTTTATCTACGAATGATGAGACCCTTTGCTTAATTTATAGATACAGTATAGAACAGTAGCTCAAGTTGCATGTGCACCTTGAGCTATGTGTGAATTCTATGTGTTTCATACGGTTGTTGCTGATACTCACTTGTCTGACGTAGTCAGCCCAACTTCACGAAATTCCTCGTGGCACCTAAGGCTGCGTTCACACGCGAGTGTAAAGGGCATAAGTGGTTTAAGCCGAGCTGCGTTGGCAAGGCAACCAGTCTGTGCTACGTCACAAAATCTGGTTTAGGGCTTTTGGCGTAAGGTTCTAACTTTCAAACTTTATGCCGACTTGGAATAAGCGTCGACCAATCAGAGCGAAGCTAAAAAGAAGCGGCAGCAAGCAGAGCGAACACGGGAAATCAATCGAACGGGAAAACAGCGCGGGAAAGCTATAGACGCATGCGCAAATTTAGCTTCTTTCATTGGCCACAGCTTAGACCCCGTCTCGCAGGTGTGAGCGGAACTCCCGTATTTTATGCCCTTATAACTATGCCCTTTATGCCCCTATCTGAACGCAGCCTAACAGTTCCTGGCTGCTTAGCCTCAGTTCCGCCCCCCAGTTTTGATAGAGAGCATTCCAGGAAGACGGGTCTGAGGGTCTCACCCATCTCCCCTTCCACTAAACGACATGAAAGGATTTTCGGCTAGCCGCATATTTAGAGTGCCGCTATGCCGCACCGATGCTATGCATTTACAAACATCCATACCTCCTCCGGGATTCGAGCCTGGGCCCTTCAACACGGCAGTCAGCGACGCTAAGCACTATACCGGTTGGGATGCGTTTCATAAGGTTCTGGGCTTAAACTAGGTGAGTTAAGTAGGCCTTACATGCCAGTTAATGTGTAAATTAATGTAACATAATTCTAAAATTGTGTTAGAACAAATCAATGCTGCGTCAAAAAATTTGATGCATTGACAGAATAAATCAGCGGTACTCAGAATATTTTAGATACATTTTTCATAAGAAAACAAATACAAAACTCCTCGTGTTCCACGAAGTTTTTCCATGAAGCTTACAGATGTAAGTAAATAACTCATAATACTAGGAGATACAATTCAACAATAAAAACATAATATCTAGGTCTGGAGAAAGCACAAAAAAAATGTGAAATGCAAATACTATTATAATAAAAAATGAAATAATACTTAAAAATAATACTGATACAAACGAAAAATGATACGTCTACAGTACAATACATCAATACGTAACGTAATCATACATAGACAATTCACAAAATAATACAATGACACATAAACGATAAAAAATAAAATCATGTAAATAATAATACCAAAATACAAAGAACAAATAAAATCGTGCAAGACTACATAAGCTTCGGAGCTCGCAACAAGATCATAGAAAACAGGAGCCCAGTAAATACACAGTTGTCCTAAAGTCACTTTAAATGCGCTTCTGGCACTCGCATGTAACATACAATGTAATAAAATATGTACCACATCTTCGACAGCATTGCCGCAAGCACACAGTCCACTAGTAACAATATTAAAATGACGGGGTACAGTATTGAAACGACAGGGTATTTTTAGGTACACTGCGCAAGAAAAGGCGGGGGAACAGCTCTCTATCTCCCGTTCTACTGAGCCGATCGACGAAATTCAACTTGCGTTTTCCACATCTCGAAAGCGCGACTTAGGATATGTATTAGATTTATATATAGCATTGGTCTATTTCGGTATTTTGGCACAAAATCGGACTTTCCCTGAAATGACATGCCAATTTTCTTTTTATACTTCGATTCTACGACTCAAATTATGCCAAACTGCCAAGTTTTGCAAAAATCGCAGAGTAGTTTCTAAAAAGTTAGCTCTCAAAATTTTAACTCCTTAGTGTTAGTTGAATTTGATATATATTTATTGACATCTCTTTTTTATTAAACTTACTTGATTCCTTCTTCCAAAATTCGAAATTTAGGCCTAATCCAAATGCTATAATTCCCGCATTTTTTTTTTATTTTTTTAATTTGTATTTTTAAATATTTTTTATAAGTTTTTCGAAAGCTTTTTGTGTTATAACCTATAAAATTTTTAACATCATCTTAAAGTAGGTGTATTTTTAGGCACATCTGCAAAAATTAGGGCTTTTTATTCAGAATTTTCTAAGATATACGTGAATTTACATATTGGCGCGTTTTTAAATTTGGCATATATGTCATAAGCGATAATAACGCCAAATGTGGTTTACTCGCTTTGTTAAAATTATTTGAAAATATGAACGATTGTAGGTGACAAGTGAATGCAGGGCCGGACACCCGGCTTTGTATGACAAATCGGGTATCGTCCGGAACCCGCAACTATCTAGAGCATGACGGCTGCATCGGAAATTTAATAATGTTGAATATGAGAGTTTTGACGCAAACAAACAAGGGCGTATGCATATATGCTTCAACATATACAATTTCAATATATACAATTAATAATAATTTACATGCATAGGGTACAGGCAAACAAATAATAAACACTTATATATTAATATAGGTGATACACTGATTATGATACTTCTGCAGAAGATAACAAATAATGATAACACGTAATCGTGTATCATCCTACATGGCTATACATAAATTACTAGGAATGATATACTTGAACAATTATACATTAATAGCAATGATACTCTGACAATGACACTTTCCGCTCGTGTATAATTAAAAAAAGGGATTGGAAAATAGGTTGCTATAAATTAAGAAGTTCGCCAAGTAAATTATTCTTGGCGATAACTGAAAAAAATGCGCCGAGATAAATTTTTTAATTTCTCTTTAAATTTCGCACCAAGTTTCAGACAACTTAATATTTAGACATAATTTGAATCGTAGAATTGAAATATGGAAAAGAATTGGCATGTCATTTCAAAAAAAGGCCGATTTTGTGTCAAAATACCTATACTAGAACAATGTTATATATAAATCTAATACATATCCTAAATGGCGCTTTCGAGACATTGAAAAACTCAGTTACTTGAATTTCGTCAATCGGCCCAGTAGAATGGGAGATATAGAACTGTTCCGCCCCCACTTTTTTTTTCAATCTGTCCAATGTACACTGAGTGTACATTGGACAGATTTTTTACTATTGTTCTGTGTTTCTTTCTGTAGTAATGATAACAGTTCCCAAAGTAATGAAAATGTCTGAACGTGAACGTTTTTCTTTCCAGTGCCGAAGACTCGCAGTCACGAGTGTTTGCGGTCAGCCCTGAGCAACAGCTCGTCACCAAAATTCGAACCCCGCCCCAAGTCTGCACCGCTCGCCGAGAAAGAGTCTCTGCCTTCCAACGAGGACTTGGAGAAAAAGGTAGTGATTTCTTTTTCCATTAACATTTTACCTAATATTTAAGCAGCGGGGAAAAAAATAGTGATTTTTCTGTCTTAAGAAACGGAATACTTAGTGAATGAAAAAAAAAAGGAGTGATTTCTTAATTGTCTTATCATTTTACATAATATTTAGCGAAGGAGAAATAGGTACTGCTTCCATTCTTTCTTAACATTTTGCGTAATATTCACAGAATGAGATAAAAAAGTAGTGATTTTCGTTTCTCTTAACATTTTACGTAATAGTTAGGGAATGTAAAAAGTTAATGATTTCCATCCATCCGGATATTATACGTAAAATTTAAGAAATAAGAAAAAGACAGCGATTCCCTTCTTTCTTAACATTTTTCATATTTAGGGAATGAGAAAAAATTGGGAATTCTCTTTCTGTCTTAACATTTTATGTAATAGTTAAGAAATGCGAAAACGACAGTGATTCCCATCCCTCCGTAAAATTTTACTTAATATTTAAGGAATGAGAAAAAATAGTTATTCCTCTTTCTCTTAACATTTTACGTAATATTTAAGGAATGTGAGAAAGGTAGTGATTCTTTTCTCTCTCAACATTAAATTTTAAAGGATTATGACTAATGCAAAAGAAGCTAAGTTTAATGGATGTACACTTGACTTATTTTTAAGCCCTCTTACTTTTAATGGAGGACCTAACCATCCTTATATAGTTCTGATCACAATTAAATAAGGGCTGTCATAGATAAAAACAATTCTCAAATACAATGTTGTCTCCTTCTGTCACCGGTGTTATCTCACTATTTGTCTTTTCCTTTTTGTATTTTTTGCAGACAATTTTGTTTTACACTAATAAAAACAACTCTCAAATACAGTGTTATCGTCTTCTGTCACCGTTGTTATCTCATTATTTGTTTTTTTTTTACTTTTTGTATTTTTTGTAAACATTTTTGTTTTACACGGATAAAAACAATTCTCAAATACAATGTTGTCTTTTTCTGTCGCCATTGTTATCTCACTATTTGTCGTTTCCTTTTTGTATTTTTTGTAGACAATTTTGTTTTACGCTGATGTTTTCAGAGCAATTTTTTCATCATTCCGCAATTAACAGCCTTTAATTATGAAGTCTTATGTTCTTTGGTAGCATCAAGTGTACGAAACTTCTATAATTTTACATGAATTATCACTATGTCTTGTAAAGTACCACAAACACTGAAAAAAGGGTGCAAGGACCCTTTTATTCAACTCAAATATAAGATTAACAGAAAGCACCACTCATGCTTACAGCAGCCACTATTTATGGTTTAAATCAAAGATAATGAATTGAACTTAATTAAGTAATGGTAAGTTAGTTTGACGGCTACACAAATAGAATAACGCGCAAGTTGGCTCTGGCTTACAGTCGGCGCGACAAGCCTACTGCCGAAAATAAAGCAAAGACCTAGAATACTATTAACGTGGTCTTCAGCAGGCAGAAAACGCTCTGATTCTAGACTCTAAAACCCTCCTTTAAATGCTTTCTACCTAGTTTGGATACACACAAGCTAGAAATTTACATTCTGCAGGAAAATGCGTAGCGAGGTCAAGAAAGTAAATTAACATAAAAGAACTGGGTAATAAAACTAAATGTATACTCTACAAACGTTTTTTACACAGGATCCGATTAATAAGAAACTCACTGTATTCTTTTTCCCAACCAGATTGGTTTCTCGCGGCATCTGTACGTCGTGGGTGATCAGTCATAGTAGAAATAAAGCTTCACAATAGCTACAACCTTCGTTTCTACGGACTATTTCGTAGTCTTCTACTAGTAGACTGTGTGCTTGCGGCAATGCTGTCGAAGGTGTGGAACATACTTTATTGTATTGCATGTTACATGCAAGTGCCAGAAGGGCATTTCAAGTGAGTTTAGGGCACTCTATATTTGCTGGCCTCCTGTTTAACAATACCACTAAATTCGACTCAAGCTGTTTGCATTGATACTTAAGTTTACATATCCCCGCTGGGCTTGTGTCATACCGTTTGGAAGCCATTCACACATGAATCATGTCAGCCATTAAACACATTATACTGGACCTCAAATCACGAACGCCTGATTTCAAGAGCAGTTCGGCTCACGAATAAATTATCTGAATAAAAAAAGTGCCTTTGATGACGAAAGGTGTCTTCTATTATAAACACTCAAGTCAGCTTCATATTTTTAGACCATGAACTCGGCCTGGTGAAAGTTATGTCCAGCTTAAGTTGCCGGCAAAGATTTTGATCACTCTTAGAAAAACCTACAAGAACTATGATAACTTCCTAGACACAGATTGGCAACTGCACAAATCTTTCATTGTCCGACCAACCTTGCTGAATTGTTAAAAACTGGAGTCTTGTTTAAGAGACCGTACCTCTATGATGATAGCATTTTGCAGAGCTGTCATCTTCGCCCATGGCACTATTTGATTAGGCTTTATCATAGACACAACAACTTAGGACTTTTTTGTGTTGTTGTTATCTATGTTTCTGTGTCTCTAAGCAAAATCATGGGCTAAGCAATAAACACTGAAGACGTGGAAAAGTTACCAGAGGAACATAAAATCTACAATAAAGCAACTACTACAACTTCAGAAGCAGCAATATAAGGCAACCGTGGAGAAATGTCTTCAGAAGAAGAAGAAGAAAGAAAAATGGTTTTAGATCTCTGATATTTGTGCGATATTTGTGCAAAATGGATTAAGATGCAAAGTTTTCAATTAACAATATCACCCTGGTAAAGTAATATAAAACTGCAATATAAGAAATATCAGTGACAATGTCATGTCTCATACGCAACATCAAATCACATTGAACAAATTTTGAGTGAAACAGAAGCCCAGCGAGTATCAAGCGGAGTTGAGAAGACCTTAGAGAAAAGTAAAAAAAAATATCACCCCCAAAAAAAAAAGATTCCCACACGAAGATAATTAGTTACAAAATATTTTTATGGACCGATTTCTAGTTATGCGTGCTCCATCCTTTATGCAAATACATAAAATTTACACTGCTCGACATTGAAAATGCAACACCAAGAAGGAGTGGTCGCAAAGTGATGAAATTTGAAAAAAAAAAAGACGGAGACAGCAAGCAGCATAAGTTATCTTTACTTCAAAATGATAGTCAGGATACAGAGCGAGAACGGGGTCAGCTCAGTAGGATAGTTGATAGTTGACGGGGGACGTGTGCACCACCCCTCTACCATAATGGTTAATTGGTAAATGCAGCACGTCCACCACTATCTAGAGCCGAGAAGCCATTTATTGAATATAAACAAACAAAGTTACAATGCCAAACAAGGGCGAGGTATTACAAAGATGTGGTATACAATATTGTAAAAATAACACTATATACGTATTAAGGACACAGTATTAAAGAGAATTAAAGATAAGCTAAAATACGAAAACATTTAACAACCTATACCATGTACATTACTGACTACACATAATTCATAAAAGAAGACTTAAGCTGATTAAAAGACATAAAAGGTTAACATTCATCATTTAGCAAGATGATAAATATTTAAAACAGTGTATGCCTGTACAATACAAAAGTTGAGATACAAATGCAACTACGAGAGAGTGTAATATATGACAAAAAGCCCCTTATTAATATAGTTTATGATTGTTACATTTGAAGAAAGAGATAATATAAGACTGAATTTAGTCAATAATTTAGAAGCGATATGAAATTGGTAAAATACAACTTGTGGTACAAAATAGTTAAAATGTCAAAACGAATTATGATGTAAAGTAATTGATAAGTTCCAAACAACTTATCACTCAATATATATTAAATAAAAACTCATATATTCATTATTCAAAACCTTGTACAAAAACAACTTATAATTCGAATTGGCATAAGGATCATATATTCATTATTTAAAACCTTGTACAAAAACAACTTGTAATTCGAAATAGCATAATCATCATTATTCAATACTTTAGAATTAATAGTAATTTGTACAGGACAAAGTGCAGCTTATAATTTAAAATAGCACAGTTATCAGCACATCCTATGATTTAATACAGCTAATGAATTCCATACGATCTGTGACTCATTACATTCAGCTTATGATTTAAAATATTTAAAGAGATTAATACCATTCAAGTTAAAGTGTCTCTAATAAAATTGAGGATTCAATACAATTATCAATACTTTGATGGAATATTACAGTGTAGTATTAAAATACTAAATACTAAACAAGACAAAACTAAAATATTAAGTACAAAACTAAAATACATAACGATGTGCAATTCTAAACTTATTGTTCAATATCATATTACTAGACAATTTAAAAAAAAAAATCTCATTATACAATATTTTGTAATATAACGCTATATGTTGCATTATAAATAGAAATTAAGCTATACAGATTATATGCCATACAAAATTAGTACTGAACCTGTGCTTCCAGACAAAACAATACGATACGTTTCACCAAAATTAATATATAATTAAAAGTCAACACAGTACGAAGCATAACTCATGATGCAATAACACAGGAATCGATACAACCTATAATTTCAGTAACTGTGATAAAATGTAAGATACAGTACAATTATAATTATCAATATTACCAGTATACTTATAAATACTTTGATGCAATATTTCATTGTCGCACTAAAACCAGGATATTAAACAATACGAAACTAAAATACTAAAATACAATACTAAAATATTAAAATACAAAACTATATACAATTTTGTACCTATTGTGCAATATTATATTACTAAAACAGTTCTTAAAATACAATATTTTGTAGTACAACACTATGGAATAAATGAAATACTAAGATACATGATGAAAATATTGAAATACAAAACAATATGTAAATATGTACTTATTGTGCAATATCATATTACTAAGGCAATTCTGAAAATACAATATTATGTAATATAGCACTATAGCATGTATCACAAGCAATTCATTCGATATTATGTGACGGAAACTATTCTTAGTATACAAACACAACACCATAGAATGCATTATAATCAAGAGTACATAATAACGATACATAAGAGGGCTAGAATAAATATTTATACAAACTATACTTAATACCGTAACAAGTACGTAACCTGAACGTTCAGACAAAGTAGTACAATACATTTCACAAAAATCAATATAATTTTATATTCAACTCGATACAAAATAACTCATGATGTAATACAACTTAACAATCAATACAGCTATAATTTCAATATAACTTATGTTACAGTATAATTAAATGAGAATATCTAAGATGCAAATTATATTTCAATACAACAAATAGTACTCTGATGTGACATTAAATATTCTATAAATACCCATTGTCAACCAAAGCACCCCTAAAGCTATTGAAAGTATACGGTGCATAGAAATTTAGTACATTTTGATATAAATCTGTGATAGTATATAAGATACAATACAAAATATAAGATACTGTGCATAGCAATACAGTACATTTTAATATAAATCTAAGATGCATCATAAAATTATATTATGTAGCCTTGTCATACGGCACAATAATACTTTTAATGCAACATTTAGTAATTATATTTATAATAATAAGAGATAGAAATTATACAGAATACAATACTTATACTGCAATATAATATTTAGAAGATGATTTACACTCTTTGTAATTTGACACAATACGTATGATATATTATAAGACTTATAATAATATATAAATACAAAGACACAACAATTCTTGCATAAAGATACATTAGAAGTCACTAATCTATAATAAGACATTACTGTGTACTCAATATGTTGCAATAGTTCAAAATGAGATTTGCACAAGAGTTCAGTACTTCATATCAAATGACAGAATGAATTGAATTACTACACTGTAACAGTACACTTATTCATAAATATTGAAGATCATATAAACAATATTACTTTTTAGCAAGAGAAACACTAGATATATGCACATTATAAAATAATTTTCAAACCTCTTATATTACTTGACATAAGTCTGTGCCTGTGTCAAATAAAAAGTCCATTGTCTTAGTAAGTTTTTTTACAAGATATTTTTGTTTGATTAAAAACTTTTTAAAAGCTCTAGTGTTTATAGCAGGAAAGGGTATATGGAAATTCTGGGTGAGGGGACAGGTGGTAATGTAATGTTCCGGATCACCCAGATCCCCACACACACATATGTCAGTATTTGTTATTGCAAATTTATTGAAATAGCTAGGGAAGGGTCCATGCCCTGAAACATAACGTACCACTTGAGGATTTGTAATATGCCTGTTAATATCTACATAGGATATGAATTCATATGTTCTGCGACCAGTGTCTATGGAATCCCATTCTGACTGCCATTCTGATAAAGTTTTCAGAAGAACTGATCGTTTCAAATAGGAGTATGGCCATGAAATTTGTAGATTATCTACATCACTATTTCCAGTCGCAGCCTCTTTTGCGAGTGTATCCGCCATAGTGTTACCTGTATCAGCAGCATGCCCCTTTGTCCATGCAAGCATAATGTTAACAGGGCTCGCAGTAAGTAGTTCCTGCTGGTTTTGAAAAATTATCGAAGAAAAATGCTTAGGATTTTGTATTGCATATAAACAAGATAAGCTGTCAGTTATTACAATACTTTCTAACTCAGTAGATGTTTTAATAAATTTTATAGCTTGAAGGAGCGCAGTCGCCTCAGCTTGAAAAACGCTATTTTGAGGCTGTAAATGACACAACCATTTATATATTTGCTCATTATTATAGAATGCCACTAATGCACATCCTGTTTGGTCATCCTGTTTTGATCCATCTGTATAGATCCTCAAATTAGGTTGTCTAGGAATAGTTTCATCCTTAAGGTAGACAGATATACCACGTCCTTGTTTCGCTGGATGTAAAACCTGATGTTGGCAAGGAGTTTCATATTCCGTTGGGAGGAAGAGCTCGTTGAAGAGTGTCGTAGGTTTACGTAATAACTTGACAGTCTGAATTGCTGCTTCTTGTTGAGTTCGCAAGTGCAGAGGAATAAGCCCCGCAAGAACATTCAAAGCAGCAGATGAAGTAGTGCGATATGCACGAGTCATTTGAAGAGCAAAAGATCGCTGAATACTTTGTAAAATTTTAGCTTTCCGACCTTGTATAGAATCTGCCCAAATGGCTGCAGCATAAACGACCATTCTTTCAGGACCACCGCGGACAGCGATGCACGAAGAAACACGTATAAGCATAGAGTCAATAAGAGTGCGGATGGTGTCCTGAGGGATGGCTCTCCATTCCCTTTCAACCATTTGCCACAGTTCGTCTTCTGAACGAGGCAGAGGCAGAGTCTGCAAACGCCATCCAATCACATTCCACACATGTTCGATTGGTGACAGGTCAGGAGAGTACGGTGGCCAGGGAAGCATCTGTATATATACCTTGCAGAGCATGTTGGCAGACGCGAGCACTGTATGGTAAAAATTGCATTAAGCAGCCCCTGAAGGTAGGGGATTGCCACCGGCCGCAGTACATTATCCAAGTATCATTGGGCCGTCATAGTGCCCTGAATACGAACTAGAGGTGACCTGGAGTAGGCAATAGCGCCCCAAACCATTATGCCACGTTGTCGCGTGGTGGGGCGTTCCACAGTTACTGCCGGAGTAGATTTGTCTCCACGTCGACACCACACACGTATGTGGCGACTGTCACTGGATAAACAGAAGCGTGACCCATCTGAGAACATGACGTTTCGCCATTCTGCCATCCACATCGCTCCAGTCCAGCACCATTCTAAACGTTGGCGTCTATGCTGTGGGGGTCAATGGCAGTCTTCTTAACGCACGCCGTGAGTGCCGGCCACGTTCAACCAATCGACTGGAAATGGTTCTCGTCGACACGGGAACATCCAGGGTATCTTGCATATGCCGCAGAATCGCAGTACAAGTGACTTGCGGGACCGCCGCAGCTTGTCGGCAGATGCGTGGATCCACGCGTGCTGACGTCACTCTGGCAACACCTACACTCATCCTTCTTCCCACCTTCCCTTGTTTCAATCATGTTCGCCATAGCCGATGCACCGTGCTCGCATCTATGTGGGTATCAGTTGCGATTTGACGTAAGGACCAACTCGCCCTTCTCAGTCCGATCACCATACCCCTCGTAAAATCGTGTATCTGCTGGAAGTGCCTTCGTTGGTGGCGGCCTGGCATTCTCTCCTATTACACGTATCCTCCGGGACAAAAAACAACTTTCTTCGATAATTTGTCTGGCAGAAACAACGACACGAATATTGTCCATTCTGTACGTTCCTTCCCTTATAGCTTACTCCACATGCGTCGGAGAGCTGCGCATTTCACATCATTCGCATAAGTCAGTGACTTGCATGTACTCTGAAATTTGCATAAATTTCTGACCACTCCTTCTTGGCGTTGTATTTTCAATGTCGAGCAGTGTAAATTAAGCTTTCACCTATTTTACTTTTGTAATAGTGTGTTCATCTTTTTCGTTCCATATTTAATGATTTCCGTAGGTTTTAGGGTATAAATTGGTGCACAAATTACTAGAAATGGGCAAAACCGCTCACTTTTATGGGATTATATTAGAATCATTTACACTCTGAATTGAATCTTTTTTAGGACATATAGCTTACTAGCAATCAATAACCTTCGTCAATAACCTTAACATCAATAACTTTGATGCAAAAGATAGGAACGAAATGTGAATTAAGAATGGTTAAAGGATGGAACAAAGACAGGAAAGTATCGAATGAGAAGTGGGATTGGGAATTAGTAGCGAAGAAAGAGAAAAATCTCGAATGAGCAGTAGATTCGGAAGAATCGACTCATTCAAATATTAACTACGTGGACATCTTTCTTTCAACTGCAGTTTTGCTATTCCCTAAAACTTCGTTAGCAATAAAATTCTACAGTAAAAAAAAATTTTCGGGAAGTTGTGAAATGATAAAAATTAAACTCACTTTTAAAACATGGAAGGATAAACATTCTTTCCTCCCTAAAATGGGAATCAAACTTTCGTGGCTCTTTCGTGAATCAGACGTTCGCTCGTTCAGTAAAATGTATGTATTCTTTGGTTAGGTTTTGGTTTATTTGATTGTGGCAACGCATGCGAAGACTATCTGCCTGAAAGAAGGAATGCCTTCGGGAAGGACTTTCTAACGGGAACTGGCTCGTATCTACGTTACTCATGAGGAAAACCATGAAAGCGCCAATGCTGTCAGCCCATTTATCAGGAATCGAATTAAGTCGAAATACCAATGTTCGACGACATAACCACTCGGCCCCTGGTGGATATGAATTTCTTCTTTGAGTCAGTGTATAAACGAATAGCATGATGGATTAGATGGAATTGTTTTTGTATTTTCAACTTTTTTTTTTCTGCTCCAAATTATATTATAAAATTTGCAGGTTCCTCAAAATAGAAATAAGCAGGCAATCATGGTTCTTACAATCCTTAAGTAATTCTCTCATATATTTCAATTCCTATATTTGATGGTATAAATTTTGCAGCACTACGCGCAGATTTTGCTACTAGTTTTTCTAGTTCTTTTCTCTCAACAGCAACTAGAAAATTTGTCAACTTTCTCATTACATACACATATACATACACACAAACACATACACGTAAAAAAAGTCACAGATGTTTGTGATAAATAATAAAAAGAATGTTAATATTTACATAGGAGGAATTTAATTTTTCTGGCATGTTTCCAAAACGAGCTTTCCGTGAACTGTAAAAGAGCTACCCGAATTTTTATTCATTTGTTGAGTAAAGTGAATAGGTTCGGAAGCGAATCGTCCAGCTGTCCAAAGTGCTACAGCAAAGTTTAAAGAAGCAATCATCTGTGATTCAGGAATCAATTAATCCTTTCTGCATTAACTATGTGAAAAACTGTTTTGGTTTACAATCATTTCGGTTGAATAACGAATTAAAATTCGCGAACCGAGGCTTCATTGTATTCCTTTCTTTACTGAGTTTTTAGTACTACTTAAAAAGATTGCTGTTGACACTTCTAAAAAGAACTTATCCTTAAATTTGGAATATTTAGTGAAAAACTAAGTCACAAATACTACTGAAACTCGCTTGGTTATTGAAAAAAAGGATTTTAACGCTTTTTAGTTCTACTCTGCCATCAGCTGTGCCGGAGCCATATCATACTTTTCTTCATAATTTTAGTTTCTTAAACTGTTGTAGAGTTTCTCCCTTTTGTTCTATTAGATGAAGTGTCGAGGAAGCTCTAGAACTGTTAAGCGAATTATCGCTCAGCTCAAAGGACAGAGATCGTAAACTCAAGAAGGGTTAATTACCCTTTATTCAATCAAAATAAGATTAACAATGAGCCCCTTTCTTCGGGCTCACAGCAAAGCCTCCACTTGGGCTTAAACTCAAAAATAAGAAATAAGAACTACCTAATGACTAAGAGATTTAGCCGAAGCTAATACAATTCTAATGTAGTTGGCATGTAATCTTAAACTAGCCGGCGAACTATCAAAAGGCACTTAATAGGGCCAAGCGTAACAACAGCTTAGAGGAACGCGCCCAAAGGCAAACGCGCGCTGCTCAAGATTCCTAACTCTGTCTCCCGAAGTCGGTTGAACTTTTCTTTAATACTATCTCTTCCTCATTTGCATTCAACGCGCTTCTAAAAACTTTCTGGTAGGGAGCTAGCTGTAAGTTGAAACGACATAAGATAGGAAAGGTGAATTAAATTAAAGTAACTGTTATAAAATTAGAATATACCTTATACTGTATCTTCTTCTTTAACTGCCATTTCCTTTGTTACAGACACCAGAGCCCTTGCAGAACGGCCTCCCTAGTTTTCTCAGCGAGGAAGAATCTCAACCTAAAGCGCCGGGATCCCCCACTGTGATCATCACGGATGCAGAAGGTGCGCACACGGTGGTCACCAGCACCACCCCCTCACCCAGCTCGGCCGTCAACGTCTGATCTGGCGTCGTTAGCCGCTTCACATCCTCTTCAAGAAATGTCCATTCCTCTATATAAATATATATTTATATCTTAACCTGCTTCTGGTTGCAGAACGCTGGTTCGCTTGCTTCTATCATGAACCAAAAATTTTGTCTATCCTTCATCATTTGTTTGAAGAGTGATAGGGTGCCTGGAAAAAAAGTCCGTTGCTACTTTGATATTTCAGGTATAATCCTTTGAGAGTACTGCTTTACAGAAAATTTGTCTTACCTCTATGGTAATTGAGATTTTGGGAGAACTGGCTGTGCGAAGCTGATACTTTTTTCCTGGGAGTTGCAGAATGACTAGGAATTTGATTTTTGTTTGAGTTAAATAATCTTGAATCTTTTATCTACAATTAATCAGTTCAAAATTTTCGTAAAACGTTAAGAATTAAGTTTACGTACATTGTAAATTTATTGAAAATTTAACGTCATTTCAAATTCATATATGAATGTAATGTATATCTCAAAATTCAAGTTGATAGTTTATGTAAAAAGCACTTTAGAAATATAATTTTTCAAATATCTAATTCGCGTTTGAAATTTTTTAAAATAAATTAAGGAGAAAAAAAATTTAATTTGAACAAATATGTGCATTTATAAGAAAACTTTACATTTCTCGGGTATTTTATAAACTTCTTGATTCATAATATTTAAGTAAAACTTCCAGAAGTGTTAGTTTTACTTATTAATCCCCGTACTGAAAACCTAGAAGGATTTTATAAATATAAAAATTATTATGTTTTAAAAATTCTACTCGTAATATGCGCACAACAATTTCCTCGGAAAAAAAATTAAATTTTTGCAATGCAAATTTTTGACGGGGGAGAAGAAAGCAATAGTTCTAAAAACTTTTCGGAAATGCTTTAAAACTATTCTCACTCATCTCACTCAGAAATGTATTATACATTCATATTAGAAGTTTCCACGGCCTGTATTACATTATAGGATTACTTACATAATTTTTCTTATTACACTTAGCATTATTCAAATCATTTACATAATTTTTCTGGATACATCTTTGTTAAATCGATCACCGCTTAATGTTTCGAAGACACCTTAAGTTTGTCAACTAAAAGCTGGTTCTATAACTTTGCCAATTTTGGCGATCAAGTGCTGTGGCCTATTTAACAAAAAAGTACTATTTTCTGTATATACATCAGATACTGTGTTACAATCTGAATAATGATTTTTGTAATACTAAACTGAAAGATTTTGTTTCCCAAATCTTGGGGGGAAGGGGGCAGATTAGAAGAAGCCATTTTGGAGGAGAACAGCAAATTTACAAAGCAATTTTTTAATTAAATAAAACAAACTATGCGTATATGGAGTGGCATTCTGATGAAAACCGAATTGTTAAAAAGAATTTGAAAATGAAGTATCACTTTCCAGGCATCCTATCTGTTCAAATATAGCATCATTATAAGATATTTTTAAGCAAAGCCCATCATATTTAAGCCTTGTATTTTTGAACAACTGGCATGTTGATTACGACAGTATTGGAAAGGATAGAAAAAACGTTCTCTAGCAATTCTTTGAGCATGCCAAAGCCTGTAAGATTTCGCTTTTCTTGCTAATGCGACGTGCGCGTGTATTTTGTAGTCCGCTAATATCCTAGCAGAGTCTTTAGCTTGCTAAATAAAATGCAGTCATTTTCTATAAATAAACCGCTTCTTTGACTAGACCTTCAAGAGAACGGTAGCAGTCTAGAAATGTTTATCACTGATCACTTCGGTTTACTCTCAGTTATATTGTGTGTAATTTTTTAGTATGTATGTCATTTAAAATAGCAATATTTAATACTTATTTATAAAGTAAAATGTTAAAGATGTTAATACTCTTAATCTCAAATGGTTACATTTTTATTTAAATTCAGTAATTTTAAATAACATTACTTTAGATCAAGCATTAAAACATAAAATTTTGAATGATGTTATTCAAATCAGCGATATATCGTTCCTCTGTGCTTCTTTGCTTTGCTTGAATTTATCTATAATTATAGCTGGTTGTTCAATGAAACTAAACGTATTATGAGGTTTAAATATAATGGTCTTTGTTAAAAACCTATGCTCCGCAATTTTGCAGGATGTTAAAATATTATAATGACAAGTATTCTTTTAATTTTGAAATGTTCCGTTGTTTTTACTTATAAAATTCTATTTTGTTCATAAAAATTGTTTTCTAACATTTGATATCTATCTAAAATTTATATTTGAATTTTTTTAACTTCAGTTTTTTTGTGATAAAAAACGTAGTTTGTGATATTTATAAAAAGGGAAAAAATCTTTGTACATTTGTCAGTTAATAATTTATTTTTGCTCTTTGATATTAAACTGTACATTCATAAACCATAAACTGTTTTGTCCTCGACAGATATTTTCATTTTCTTTAAAGCTAAAGGTGTTTTACTTTTTTCAATTAATTTTTTTGTGATTAGTTTAAACAAAATATTACTTAATTTTTTTCGTTATTGAACTATCTTAAAACTCTCCTTTTTTTTTTTTTTAAGAAAATTCATAGTTTGATCTTATGTAAAATAACTATGCAGCTACCTTAGTTTTCAGTTTTATTTTATTTAAATATTATGAACGTGATATTAAACATTTAGTAAGATTTTCGTTGATATCACATGCCTTTACGGTATGTTACATTTGTTAACAAACAACTAACTTTCCGACAAGCTAAATCTGTTAAAAGCGCTTATGGAATATTTTTCTAACAGTGTATTAAAAATGTTCTTTATAAAATATGTCGATTGTTCATTAAAATATCAATAAATTGAACTAAAATATTCAGAACAGAGAAATTATTAACAGATAACGATTTAAAAAAGTCAAAAAGGATATTATCTAGCGCGCAACAACGAATGAGTGCATGCTTCATCACTCAAGTTATTTACATTTGAAATCAAAATAGTAAACTTTGGTGTTGTTCTGAAAATGCCAAACTTCAGGACTGATTTCCCCATATTTCGGCTAAAACTAATGCAAATTTGACCTAATAAAACTGTGAAAACCAATAAAATCTACCTCATAGATACATTTTTACCTGCTTTTTTAATATAAAATAAATCTAAAAATAAGAAGATTTGATTTCGTTAATAGATATCATGTCAATCTTTTTCTCATTCAATTCTAACTGAAATAACTGCAATGAAAAGGGAATAACATGGTACACTAAGTAAAACTGAGCGTAAGGAAAAGCAAAGTTAATAGGTGGATATTTTTTAAAAGATTTGTACAAAACAATAAAATCTATATCAAACATTGTTGTGTTATTTACACTCAACCAAATCAAACAATAGCTTTAGCCCATAAATTCGATTTGATTGCAATATAAAGTTTTTGCGTAAATATATACATATATAATAAAATTATCCTAGCAGGAAATTTTCAAGTTGGAAATGTTTGTTGCTTTTAAAACCAGTCCTCTCTTATAAATTAAATGTTTGCTTTTACTTGAATAAAATAATCAAAGAGGTTTTTTCTCTTTCTTTGTTTCATTAGTAATCTCATAAAATACCTAAATATATGAGGATATATTTTTTTTTCAGAAATTATTTCAATTTTTATCTCTCCTTAAAATCTAAAGACATATATTTCATAGTAAAATTGCGCTCTCCAGCCTAACTAATAACAATTCTTACTCCTATATGTAATCCCACACCAATCGCGTTGCCTTTTACTAACTGCATAAGATTACTTGCAAAGAAGAGGAAAGCTATGTTTGTATAATGCTACGGAATCAGCGGACTACTTAAAAAACGCGAACACGGTTGCAAGTGTTTGCTTTCTTGCTTAAAAGTCATAAATGTTGCAAATATCTTATGCCTTCCTAAACCACTTTTGGTGCATTTTAGAAATCAGAAATATCTTAATTTCTGATTCCACTTCCCGGACCACAACCCATCTCGAAGTATTTGGCGTTTCTCATTTATAAATAGCAGTTATTTGAAATTCTTTCTCAAATATCATTTTTTAAGAATATTGCTGTCTGAACACATTATTCAATGTAATTTAAGTAATTTTCGTGTCACTTTTATTACTGAATTTAGCTATTATATTAATTACCTTATCATTTATTAATTTCATTAATACCCACAGTTTAAAGTAGTTTTTAAAACATACCACCACACTGATCAATGCTTCCTTATATACACAATGCAGTATTTTTTCTGCTTTTTTGTAATACTGATCAAATGAGAACTAAATGTGTAAACTGTAAGTTAACTCCATGTCGTGTGGAATGCTGGTAATGACCGTTTTATAAGCTTGACGCTGGAAATTCATTATCATCTCAGTATGGAAAGTAAATTTAACAGTTTTCTGAATAACAGATCCAAGGACTGTAATCTAATTGCAATTGGATAAAAAAGATTGAATTTAGCTAATTATTAATTTTTTACTATTCTTATGCTTTATGAACATGACAATGCATGTGTTATATGCAATGTGAATAACCTTTCAGAAATATGTGTTCAATTCACGCAAATCATATCTTGGCCTTACAAGAAATATCGCTTGTGTGTAATTTTTCATGTGAATGCATGAATGTAATATGATTTTTATAAAACATTTGTTAAAATACTATGTAATATCTTTAGTTAAATAAGTTAACTTTATGTTTTTGTTGTTATGTGTGCTTTATTACTACCAGTAAGTGAAACTGAGATAACGCTGTGCAAAAATGTCGTAAGTTTCCGAAAATTTAAAATTTTATGGGAAGCAGCATTTTTTATTTTATTTATTTATATTACTATCGTTTACAATCGATTTTTAAGCTTTTAAAACAATAATTTGTTTTCCTTTATTGGTGAAAGAATAAAAAAAAGTTAGCGGCTGAATCCTGAAAATTTCAATTATTCAAAGAATAAATATTGATTGCTTTTAAATTATGAAAATTGATAATCTCATAAAATTAGTAAATAAAATGTCAAATAGTCTTTTTACTTACATAAGTTGTACAACATGTGTCACTAGAATGATAATGTACGACATTGTATATATTTTACCTTATATGCTCATCCTTGTACATAGCCGATTTTTGAGCTTCAAGTTTTCAAGTCCTCTTAACCTCGTTTTAATTTTTATCTCATATATAAGTAGGCCTCTAGACAATGCAACAAAGTTCTGTGAACTTCAAAACTGTGAAATTTGTAGAAGCGTCTCAAACTTCTTTCCGCGTAGAAATGTTATCTCTGATTTCTGGAGTTGTCTGTGTACTAGAACCACTCTTCAGTAGCAGTTTCTTCTTTTTATATAACGTAGCATAGCACTAAAACGTAGCTTTTTGAGAGACATAACGTAAGTCTCCTTCCTGTACATATGCCTAGGTACTACATTTACATGAGAATAACCAACTTTTGTGAATATTTATGAGATGAAGATTCATCTTTTGAGTTATTCTTTACAAATTTCTCGAATTCCAGAACTTATGGTCCAAATCTAACAAAGCGCATACTGTAAGTATGCATATCTATGCATTCTGATATCACGTTCTTAGATAGGAGATTATGAAATGGTAAACATTTTATCGTTGTTAAAAAATAGCTTAGATTAAAAGTCAATATTTATCTTCTCTAAAGACTTTTATACAAGTTATTTTATTGCCAAAACTTATCATTAAATTCTTTCATTTTTTCTCTATACTTGAAATTCTATGAGAATATTTAAATTATTAAAGGAATTCATAGGTAACCTGATATTAGAATTCAAAGTTCTTAGTTTTTAATTCCAATTTTTTAAATTTTAGATCAGATGTATAGTTTTTTTTCATTAGAACTAATTAATTTAAATGTCGTAAAAACAGCATAAAAATTTTAAAAGTCTATTTAAGATTATTTTCCACTTTGAAACACTAGAAGCCTTAAAATTTATTGATTATTAAGAAAATATGAATTTTTCATTCAAAATTTCATATGCAATTTTCATCTCTCGTATTATAATTATTATTATTTTATAAATACACTGTTCTGTAGAGATACTACTGACAGAATGTGCAATTACTTTAAAAAGAGCCAAAAACTGAAAAGAAGTTTAAAGTATGTAGAATGCAATAGGATCGCAGACTGACAGGGCTACATTCAAAAGTTAGGAAATTAAACAGTTTTTAACGGAGGTGATTCATTAGAATTGCAAATAATCAGCCTCTTCTAGAAAGTTCTTTACTACTTGACTGGTCAAAGTTCTCTGGCAAAATGGTTAACGTGGGGCACTCAATCTGTATTTTGATAGAAGTCATTTGTCTCCGGTGGGATTTTCTTAAATACAGGGTGTATTTTGATTTTGATGTTTAATACCCATTTTGATGTTTAATACCTCATAAAACAATAAAGATAGATTAAAATTAATAACATAAATGGTTAGATAGACTCAAAAAGTTTCATGACCCTTGTCAATGAACTTCCACGTGTGCCCCCTTCGTCGCACGGCGAATATCAAGTCGATATTCAATTTCACGCCAGGTACCAGCAAGCATGTCGACATCCACAGAGGCTATTGCGGTTGTAATTCTGGCTTTTAGGTCATCAATGTTCGACACTCTCCACTTGTCCTAACAACACATACAAAAGTACTAGAACAAACACGTCAAAAGTAAACATAACATTGATATAGTTGCCAAAAACAAAAGAGAGAAAAATGCAAATAATAAGCAGACGATATTTAGAAAAGTACAGATATTTAAACTGGAAAATGAAATTATCTGAAATTAACCACACGCGCAGACGATATTTACAAAAGTAAAGATATTCAAGCCTGAAAAGGAAAATATATAAGTTATTCCACCTATAAATGCCATAAGTTTGTTTATATATTCATTATTTTATGAGTTATTAAACATCAAAATGGGTCCGGGACTTTATAAACACCATGTATTTAAACGTTCTTTGTTATGATGGGATACTAATGTATAAACCTCTTATTAACAGAATATTTCTAGTAGAAAGTATTAAAAAGGGATTATTATTATTATTAACAACTTTGTTTGCATTGTTATAAGTTTTGTGCAGACTGATAACATCGAAGATTTTAAAAAAATTGCAAAACTTTAATTATAAAAGTAAATTAGAAATCCATTTCCTTCCTCTTTCTTTTACCTTTATTAAGCATATCTTACTGAATGTAAAACTTAGATTAAAAATCTGTTTATAGTTAAGATTTTTCTTGATGGTTATTCTATCTTGTCCAATGTAAAAGTCATCACTTTAATAAAAGGGGTGCAATAACACATTTTCTGGCTAAGTAAAAAGTTTATAATTTTTACGATCAGATTACATTGCTAACTCGTTATTTTTATCAATTTAAATTCAAAATATTCATTTTCCCCATTGAAAAAGGCCTGGCATAAAAGTCTTTTCAACTGCCCCTTGCTTGAAAGTTTGTTTGATGCTTATTTTTATACTCTGTCTGGTATTTCTGCTTCAAGTATTTTTTTTTTTCATCCAACTCCTCTGCTGCCTTATTGCCTTTTACTATTTTTCTTAAGATTCTCTACCTTTTAATTTTTTTTAACTGGCATTAACTTTCCTTTTATTTTTCTCGTGATTGTGTACTATTTGCTAATAGAATAAAGTCAACTTTATCTTTTTTTTATTTATTTATTATCAGTATAGATAGATAGCTAATATTTATACAGATACACACTCTGTCCTAAAAAGAGATAATATATTTTTTTATTATTCCAAAGACTTGCAAAAAAAGCTAGAAACAATTAACTGGACGGGTATAATAATAAATAAAGCAGTAATTGAGATTATTATTATCTGTTAAAACTCTTTGTATCAAGAGATATTTCTTATCGGATTTAATTCTTCTTTTCCATTTTATGCTTATTTCAAGGAGCGAGGTTAGTATTCGATTCTGTTAAATGTTACTCCATATTAAATCCTTTCAAATATTGGTTATATAAAAATTAAGAAGCACATATAAGTCAAACCTCAAAAGAATCTTTTTCTTTCCTTTAAAATAATCCAAATAGTTTCCAAAAAAATCCTAATTAATTTAAAAACTGCTTCACGTTCACATAAACTCAACTGTTGAGTATCTGAATGCCTTTTAATAGTAACACTAATTGTAAGTGTAATAAATGGTACGCTACTTTGATGACAAATGTGTACAAAATTCCGAAGTCTTATTAGTTTAAAATCTGGACATTACTTATCAGTTATGGCAATAAGAATAACTTCAGAGAAATGAAGTGGTATAAGTGTAAGAGAACTTTTGCATCGTCCTTTAAATTTATAATGCAAGAATAGACATGAAACCTAAAACACAGAAAAAAATTTACTTTGCACTTCAAATATAAGTTATTTTTTAAAATATAAGTTATTTCATGTTGTCGAATCTTTAGTATTAATACTAAAATCTGACTATTTAATATACTTGATAAAAAGGCGATAAAGTGATGAGAAAATAGGGAAATTTTTCAATTGGTAGTGTTCTTTGCGTTTCCCAATTCTAGCTGTTTTTACATGTACCGTCATGTTGCCAAACCTTTAGTAGTAATACTGAAATAAAATTATTTAACGTTTTAGCAGGTTATGCTCAAGTAAATTGTATAGTTGGAAACTTGTATATTTATATGCACATACTTATCACGCAATAAATCTTTCCTTTTCAACAACAGTGTGATTAAACTTTGACTTAAGTGCACAGTTTGCTTTTTCTATTCTTTACCTCATATATCTAAGAGATACATTATTTTTACACTTTCTAGGATTCAGATCTCGTTGCAGATTAGGTTACAAAGGTTGTTTAGAAAAGCTTAAATAGAAATAATATGTGCTATTTATTATACATTCAATAGTATCTTCACTTTTTCTATTGTAAACAGTATCTAAATGTATTATTTTGTATTACTAAAGATTACGTATTATGACTGCTTTTGGCTATAACAAATTCTGTGATTTTATACGAAAGAGATGTGGAATATATTTCTGACTATATCAGCAAATAATTTCGTAATCGATATAGATGCAAGAATATTTTTGCATCGATATCGAGGAAGAATTATTTTATAAACGAAAAGGTTTCCAGAAAGAAAATTTTGTTTTTATACGGTGCTACATTGATGTTTAGATGTAAAGTTCGACAGCCTCATCCGCGACCATGAGCGCAAACACGCATGCGCCATTCGGACCGAATCATTCTCAAAATAGGGTGGAAGAATTGGGACTTTTTCCCCTCAAGCATATTTCTTTTCGGAGAAGAGAAGACTTTCACATGACTTTTCCCGTCACAGCATTTAACAACGCCCCTTTTGGACTAGTCTATGTGTTTTGGCAGAATGCCAGCCAGGGTTGCGTTTGAGACGGTCGAACTATCCCAGTATTCTGATATAGTTGCTGTTATGAAAATAATGAAAATGTATTGTAAATACTAAGCTAAAGATTACTTATATTATCTTCTAAACTGTTTCAACATTGAAATTATGTATGTATAAATAAGTTGATAGGAATTATTATCTGAATATAAGTTATTTACTCCAACTAGAGCATGGTTAATTTAAATGGTCCATAAACGTTATTTGGGACCAACACGTCGACCGTTTTCTGTAGATTTTGATGTTCTGTTAATATTTGCTCACTACACAGTACAAATACCTTTTTTAACTATGAATTATCAGGTGTTTTTGTATGAACTGTTATGTCAGAGTAATTTAAAGTGAGTCAAAAAATAATGTGGTTAAAATTATCAAAGGCTGAAAAAAAGTGCTTATGGGAACATATTTTGGAGTAGACAAGAAAGATACAAGGGTCAAGTAGCATTTGATTTAGTATACGTAGCGTAAACTTTGGTAGTATTTCGTAACGTAAACTTTGGTGGTATGTGATTGTAAGTCAAAGAATGAACTGTTAAAAATGTTTTTGCCGTATGTAGAAGGCATGTTTAAAGTAAATCTGCACTACGCAGAAGCTGGTAATTAAAGAGCATTTTATTTTTCCCTGATTTGGCTGAACATCTATTCATCTGAAAATTAGGTACTCGAGAAACGAAAATGCTTATTTATATTTTATAAAAAAGGGTGATAACTAGTAACCATACGTTAAATACATCTTTGAGTGTATTTTTAACCTTTTAAAAGTCTGGAAACAAAAAATAAACTAAAACCTTTTAAGATAATTGTAATTTAATAATGTTTATTTTTCCAAATTTGAAAGTTCAGTTAGTGAACTTTCTTGCATAAAATAAAAGCTGAAAGAATGTGAGAAAGATACGAAAGTGTAGAAGACTTGTGTTTAATTAAAATAGTTTTAATTAAAGTGAAGAATTTATAATTTTTAATATTTCGGCTTAGCCTTAAAAATACCAATTTTAGAATTAATTCCATTTCTTCTCATCATCTAATCCTAATTTGAAATCTCAGTTTCGAATCTCGATTTTCGTTTCTTTTTATTCTTTATAGATGGCACTAAATGCCATTTATGTTGTATATTTGAAATTTTAGACTGCATTTGCTACTGCCATTAAAGAGTCAAACGTTCTTTTTAAAACACCATTGCCATTTCAAGTGTTAAAATAAAACAAAATATAGAAAAGAGAGTGTTCTAATTTTAGAAATTACTTAAACAAGAAAAAGTTGCAGCAACTGAAGCATGAAATTGAACTTTTTTTATTATTTTTTCCCTAATGTCTACACATTTAGAGCATTAAATCTTGATTATAGGAGGGGAAAATATGGGAAACTTTATTTAGGAAGACATAGGTAAAACCAAAATTTCTAAATTTGATATTCATCTTAACTTATATGATAAGTCGATGGTATAAGAGGAATAACATATCAGTTAAATTATGCAAATTATATTACCAACTGTTTCTCTTGTTAAAATAGATTATCAAATGTTATGAAATGTGATCAGTAATAAGTGTGCAAGTTGATTTCCTTATTACCATATTTTATAGCATTATTCCTTCTAAAGTTAATAATCTATAATAATCAATAATTTAATTTACGTGAGTTAAATTTATTGTTAAAAGATAAATGTATAAGAAACGTTTTCAGATGAATTAAGTTTTCAAATGTTATAAGTATTCAATCTTTCTTTCAGATTGTAAACATGTGTTTTGAAGATACTATAATATAGCATATATTTTCGTTTTATAAATTTAGGAAAACTTTAATCTTAGGTTGTTGTTAATTTTTGATAAAAGCTCTGCGTATTTAGATAGACCTAAAGTTGTTTTTCTGTGTTTGGAGAAGAGATATCTGTATCCTTGAAATGCATAGAATCTATCAATAAAAATTACGTCTGTCTGAGGTTGAGTTTTGCCTCTTTTAAAATCCGATACATTTTTTTATAAAAACAAAGAGGCTATTATTCTTCAAATGATTATCAAGGAAACAATATCAAGCTATAATCAGCCATTTAAGCATCCTTTAGGTTGATCTGTAAATACATTGATTCAGAGTATTCCTTTCACAGCTAGTTTAATATTCTGCAGAAATCGGTAATATTAAGCTAAAGTTTAAAAAAAATGCAATAAAATGTATGATATAGGATATATTGGCTTAAATTAATTTTATATTGAATTTAAGATTTTGAATTTTTTTAACTTATTTTGTTAAAAGACAAAGCAGTGTGCTGTTTGCCGTTTGCAACAAGGTGTTCGTGTTGCAGTGTATGATACAAACTTGTAAATTATTTTGTTGTTGTTTTTTGCACTTCTTATATGGATATGTATGATGCTTTTGATACATCTTTTGCACATTATCTGTACTATTTTACTCCTGAATAAACTTTATATCCTAAACCACTCGTGCTTTTTATTGCTTCATATCTCTTGCAGCTTATCATACAATGGATTGTAAAATTACAAACATACCATAGAACTAGGATAAAAATTGCAGTTCGAAGTTTTAATTAGAATAGAAATTTTTTCATGTTGATTGCTACAGTGATAAAGTTATATGTAGCTAAATTATTTATAATTCAGTTTTTCGTATTTGAAAATAATAATACAGAACAGGGAAATTGAAATATGGGGACTGTTTGATAAATAAGTTAACTTTCTTAGTCTTTCGTTTTCTGAAAATGATTTTTATTTGACGTGGTCTCCGTGCTTGTTGTAACAACGACTTCACAGATATACTAGCTAGCCAATTCTTTTTCTATAGGTTTCTTGGGATAGTTGTAAAGTCGTGAAAACAAGCATATTTTGCTCTCGATTTGTCGCAAAGCGCTGCTCTTATCGGCCCTCCTCATTGGATTAAACCATGAAGGCAAGAAAGAAGTCACCAAAATGTAGCCATGCCTAATGTATGTAAGTAAATTTAATTCTTACCTCCATTGGTTGGACATAATCAAAGGACGACGATGGAGGATGGGATAGCACGTGCCATCCGAAATGTTATTCCCTCCCTCCAGGTGTTGGTTTATGTATGTGACGTTGCATCTGAAGTTCTTCGTTGCATCTTCCTCCAAAAGAAAAACGCCTCGACACAGCTCTCTGGTTCGCTTGCCCACAGTTTCTTCCTCAAACATTCTAGTTATTCGTAACATCGAGCAGCGTTTACTGTGGCGCTTTCCCGCAACATAGTAGATGAGAACATGTAAACGACCACCAATGAAAAGGGTCAAGAAAACCTTTTTAGTTAAGCACTGAGTTCAGTGCTGGAGGATTGAACTCAGTCCTTAACTAAAATGCAAGACTGAGTTCAGTGCTGGAAGAATCCATCGCTGCGCTCAATCACGTCTAAGAGTAGAACATATATTTGCGAACAAAATACATGAATGACCATGTGCTTGTAAAATGCTCGACAGACAAGTGTATTAACAAACACAGTCGGTTTTTCCCTACTTTTACATACACTGGAGTCACAGATCCAGTTTACTTATTCAACAAACAACTCTTATTCAAATAGGCTGTAAATTTCCTACATTCTGTATTGCATTAATGCTAGCAATTAAAAGTTAGGTAAGATTTTGAATTAATAATTTGTTATTAGTAAGTTCCTCTATAGGGACATTAAGAGTTTGGATGCTGAGAGACGGGAAAATGAGCAATGCCCTTGTCTGGACCCTAACCTCGGACGTCTCGATACGCGCCGAGGGTGCTGGCCATTACACCACGAAGGCATGCTAAAAAGGCTGGAGAAATACCTTATATACGAGGGCTATTCAGAAAGTAAGGAACGTTTCCGTCTGATATCGCTAGGCGCGCGTCGATCACGTATATTTTGGGGTCTGCGTCCTCGGCATCTCAGTCGGCGTCCAGCCATCACAACTGGAACATTTCCACGCTGCCCGTTTTTTCGATATTCAAATTTAAAATGTGCGGTGCAATTGAAAATCCTGCCAATTGTGAGGTGCGGTCTGTGATACGGTTTTTGTTGGCAAACAGCTTAAAAACCTATGGAAATTTATCGGCAAGTGTGTGAAGTGTACAAAAACCACGTAATGAATGAAAGTTCAATCCGGAAATCGTGCATTCAGTTTAAAAAATGGCCGAACTAACGTTCACGATGAAGAGAAGAGTGGACGCCCTGGCATTGTGATTGACGAACTGGTCACTAAAGTTGATGAAAAGATTCTTGAAAACCGCCGTTTCACAATAACGGAGTTTTCGCTTATTTTTCCACAAGTTTCACGGACTTTGTTGTTTGAAATTGTCACACAAAAGCTAGGCTACCGCAAATTTTGTGCAAGATGGATGCCAAAATTGCTTACAGACCACCATAAAGTTCAGCGAATGGGGGCAGCTTTGACATTTCTGGAGGCCTACGACAGACAGGGTGATTCAGTACTGGAACGAATCGTAACTGGTGACGAGACGTGGGTGAAACACGTGAATTGCGAGACAAAATTAGTCCATGCAGTGGAGGCACAAAAGTTCCCCCAAAAGACCAAGAAAATGTTTGCAAATCTTGTCACTGAAGAAAATTATGGCGACTGTGATTTGGGATAGGCAAGGTATGCTTCTGATTGATTTTCTCGAACGTGGGGCAACAATTAACTCTGAGCGGTACTGTCAAACTTTGCGCAACCTTAGGAGAGCAGTTCAAAATAAGCTCCTCCGAGAAAAGTTGTTGTCCAAAATTTTGTTTTTGCACGACAATGCCGAACCTCACACGGCAAACCGCACTCAAGAACTCCTTAATTCATTCAAATGGGAGGTTTTCCCTCATCCGCCCTATAGTCCCGATCTTGCATTTAGTGATTTTCACTTGTTTCCAAAAATGGAGAACTGGCTAGCAACACAGCGCTTTGATGACGACAAGGAGCTGCGGGTGCGCGTCACTGAGTGGCTGAGATGGCAGGCAGCAGAATTCTAATATTCTAATTATGACGAAGGAATTTCAAAGCTTGTCCACCGCTATGATAAATGCCTCAATTTGTTTGGTGACTATGTAGAAACGTAGAATTTCAATCGCTCTTTCTGATGTATATAATACTTTTTTTCTTGTACTTAATTTCTTTTTAATTCCAAAACGTTATTTACTTTCTGAATAGCCTACGTACTTCCCCTTTTAAACTGCGACTGGCGATTAGGATCGCCAAATCTGGTGGTGGAGAATCATCATCCACCACCCTTTTAGTTCGGACACCGCTGTAGAGACATTAGGAGCTGTGAGGCTGAGAGACGTGAAAAATGAACAATGCCCTCGTCGGGACTCGAACCTCTCGACACTGTTCTATTACTTTTAACGTTAACACTTCCATCTATAATTACTTAAGGGTGGCATGAGCGTACAAAAAAACACTAAAATTACTGGAGTAATTAAATCAATACTTAATATAGCGCAGAATAATGTGAATTGTGTGACATACATTACATGTAACTGCAAAACATATGTGTACCAAAACAAAGCATAGTTAACAAAACGAATAAAGTGAGTACTAATATTGAACTGAACAAGGTTGAAAGTGTAAAATCAATATAAAGTATGGGTGTAACAGAATAATTTATCAAATTTGTTAAAACAATATGCGTTGTGAATTTTGCAATTACCCATTCTAAAAGTTAAATTGGTCCAGTGCTCTAACTTTAAGAGTAAAATGAACAAATTTAAGAAAATTAAATATTAACATTTATTAGGAATTTAAACATATAAATTTCTACAACATCGGTAGTTCATGAGGTGGCGTGACAGGTGAGACTAAAGGTGATTAACAGAAGAAACTGGTTCAAAACTTAACATGGGTACTCCTTTCGCTTCCATCCTGGGGTGTGCCTGCCTTTCAACAGTCTGGTAGCCATTTTCACGTCAGGAAAATTTTTTGGTCTGAAGATCCTCATGTTAATTCAAGACTCCATTGCCGTTTCTCCGCAGCTGCATCTCATTTACTCGCAATTCTCTCGCGCGCGCGAACGAGGCTGCAGGCGCTTTTTCCTCTTCTCGCCAGCCCCTCGGTTTGGCGAAGCTTGATGTAAACAGGTCGCCAATTGTTAGGCAACCATACAAAGGAATACCTACGGTAGAAGGTGGAAAAAGATCTGACGGAAACCAGGCATTGGCGGACATCTCGAAATTTGAAAATACACCCCTCAAAACGCGAGGTCACAGACTCCTAATCGCTAGTAAACACATTCTTTTCGCTAGCCTGGCACAGGATGTCATTTTTACATGGGGGGAAGCCTAACGTACTCAAAAATCGCCGTTGTGACTAATCCAAATGTAGAACAAATACATAAAAAAAAATTTTTTTGAAAGAGGGTGCAAAAGTTGGCAAAGGAAATTCTCAGACAACTGTCTGCCCGAGATAAACATTCTGAGAAATGGAAAGTATTTTTCTCCATGGAAATTCGAAAACAAATCCATTAGTTAGTTTTTATCGCAATGTAATAATTTAAGAACATGAATTGCAAAATTCTGGCACTTGATTAACTCAATTTAATTAAATACAAGAGAAAGTTTCTACAGTTGAAATATAATAATTAGCCAGCTAAATTATGTTTCTTCAACACCATAGTCGACATTACCACCAGAGTCAGAAAATATGGATTCAAAACTTTACCAGAAAGAGGGGTACGTTAAAAAAAATTATTAAACTTTACACACCAAACTAGTGTAACAAGCAGAGAACTTTAAAATTTAAAAGTAAAATTACCTTAAGAGTCAACCGAAACAGTAATTAAACAAATAGTACAAAAACCAAGTTACGTTTTGAGTTCAAGAACAAAATTTAATGGTTAACTAAAGTACACTTAAAAGGATAAAAAGAAAAATTAACACAAGCAAAGTTAAATTTAAAGCTAACCAAAACTGCTATTTTAAAAAAATTAACTATCAACAATTACTTTTCAACAGAGCAAATTAAAATCAAATTAATACCTTCAATTACTGATAACTGAATTAAGATAGGTATTACAATTAAAATAAGTATTACAATTAAGATAAGTGTTACAATTAAGATAAGTATTACATAACAATACGCGCAGAGTATGCAGGCCATTACACCACGAAGGCAGGCTAAGAAGGCGGGAGAAGTACCTTATACCTCAGAATTTTAAATTCTGAATGTAATCGAATTAAGCATATTAACAATGCTTTATATTTCGAGCTATGGCCCCCAGGCGGGAAAGTGGTTAGTGACCTCTGCCGTCCCGAAGGGCCCAGGCTCGAATCCCTGGTAAGGTATGGATGTAAAATGTCCGTCTTTTCATAGAAGGTAACAGTGGCTGCTTGTTAGGTGCCTCCATAATAAAATAACCCCCGCCTTAATTTAAATAAAAAAATTTAGCCAAAGCTTAAAATGGCCAGTACCCACCAAAAACATTTTCGAGTTAGTGTAGACTTAATTTCAGAATTCGAGGTTATGTTCTAAACTTGGAATGAAACTATATTAATAAGTATGAATTTGCAATGAAAGTTCAGTAGAAATTATTATTCCTTGGTTACCGCTCGGATCAGATCCTTAGCGAAATCAACGTTAATTGGGTTTCTGTACACAACGAATGTCGCTATCAGGACGAATAACCAGGCGTTAAGAAAGTTAACTCAAATTACATTTTACTTTTCATATTAAATTGAATTAAGTCATTACTTTTCATATTAAACTGGATAAATAGACACATCAATAACAATAAATAATTTACATTTTTATTGTCGAATATTCTGAGATTTCTGGAATATGGACTGTAATTTTATTGACTCTTTCAATTACCGGTAATTCGATAAATATGGCAATTAAAATTGTTTTGGCATTTTTCGTTCCAAATATTACAACAAAAAAATAAAGAAAATAATACAAAAAATAGGTGTATGATTTAAAATTTAACAATATATGAAAATGAATTACACGCTGAAAGCAAAATGTACAATGATAATGTAAGAAATAATTCAGAACAATTTAAGATATGTTAATTAATTGTTATATTTATATACAGAGGTATTATTATGAAAATAATCAAAGAAGTCTTCACTTCTCACTAATCTTCCTCACTGTAATTAAATTCATTACTTCTTTTTAAAAAGTAAATATGCGGAAACCATAATTTGTTTAAATTCTTATATTCTTTATTGGGATCAGGTTTTCGTACAAAATAAGACAGCTGCAGAGAAAGTTTTCTCAAATATAACATTTGTTTGTTTCCTAGTGATGAGATTATCGTATGTTTCTAATATATTTTCCCGTAAATTTTAAAATAATCCAGTCTTTCTTCGATGACTTCTTTTAAATTTTGTTCTAATTTTCAATGTGTTAACTCGTTACGGAATACTTTAATTATTCTCTCTTTTATTATATTTGAATTTTTACTGTTATTAGTCCAAAGGGATTTAGTCCCGAAGGACTATTACTTTCGTTTTGCGATTTTGCGTCGGAAACACAAAAACGGCGTATCACTTTTCAAATTGTTGCCACTAAATGTTATCGCTCTGCATTAAATTTTAAAAAATGAAAAATCTGCATAAATGTATGCATGTTTTTTTTTTTGACGTAGCTTTCTCTTCAAAAATCGTCTGCGTGCGTTGCACGGGAAAATAAAAAGGAATTTTAATTACAGTTCTAAATAAATAGCCAAATAAATGTGAAATTCGTAACAATATTCTCTAAAACTTTAACGAATTTTTCATTAACAAACTCAAAGATTTCAAAGCCAGCAATACCAACGTTGTACAGAAAAACATTTTTATCTCCAGCGCGTGAGAGCGTGTACCGAAATTTCTAAAGATATGCTCAATTTAAAATTATTTTGCGATATTGCTGTTGAACTGAATTTTATAGTTTAAGTGCGAAGAACATGGTATTTAACAAATAAAGGTAACACACAAAATGTTAAATAAACGTCCGTTTGGACGTAATTTAAAATCTGAAACATTTCGGATTTTTTATTTATTTATCTTTAATGCGAAACCAACGAAATCGAGACTTCGAGAAGAAACTGGAGAACGTTTATCAATGCAAAAAATCACAGCTATCGTAATCATGAAAAAGGGGGGGAGATCTGCTGATCTTTTTATTTGGGGGAAAAATTTTCTGATAGTCAATAAAATAAATAACCAAGGCATTAAATTTAAATTAAGACTCACTTGGAAGACGCATATATCAAATTTTATTGGAAAAGCCAGTGACTCTAGATTAGCGGTTCTCAACTTCTTTTGCCCATGTGCCTTTTAAATTAAACAAGCAAAAGTATAGGATATGTTGACAAATGTCAAAACCTGAACAAAAGTAATTTCTTACCTTCATAAACTAAAATTAAATATTTCACAAGTAAATAAAGCAAGGGTTCTCAACCAAGGATAAATTCTCTCTGGTTGAGAATCCTTGCTCTATACTAAAACGCTTTTTTGACATTTCATCGCTAAAGATCGTGAAGAAACACGAATATAGGCAGACCTCTATTGTGAGGTTATTCTCACCTTTGCCTAACTGGCTAGATTTTCTGAAACTACCTGCTAAGCTACAGTTATGACGTTATTACAGTTCAAGAAACGCCATATTTGGAGTTACAAAACCATTGGCTCGGATGAAAATAATAAGCAATAACTATCGTTTTTTACTAAAACTGACTTCGCAGACAATCTCCGAGTTCTAACGCTGAATTTGCTTATTTTAACTTCCTTTGAAATTATTTAAAAGTCTGTCTTTCGCCATAGCATATTCATCAGGCTTAGTGTCTTTAATAATATCGTGCATGTTATCAACATACTTGGGTGTTCCGCCACCAAATAATTGAATCTAGTTTCTTCAATAGTGATTTTATTTATTTGAAACTGGGCTTAAATTTGGTAAAACCGTATGTCTGATTTTGCTAGCCAAAATGGTGGCATTTTAATGCTTACTTTATTCACTTCGGCATTCATTAACGTAGTTCCAGGGCCATATTAAATAAACAAGTCGAGAGCTACAAGTCACAAGTTTTTGATTGTTATTGAGGCAACGTAGTAAGATTCAAATAAAAACTTACTACCTTAACGGAATTTTACAGAATTACAAATAATACGTCCATATTAACTCCAAATCCACTATTTTTCAACTCTAGTAGTAAAACTAATTTTGCCTTATAACACAAAAATGGATTCTAAAAAGAAATCCAGTATGAAAGCTGTTGCCACAAAAAGATAATATACAAAGTGAACATTTATAGTTATTAAAATATTTGTGAGTTACTTTTAAATTAAATATTTACATTTTATGCTGTTATATTTACACATTTTATTCCGTTACATATTTCCTAACGGTCCTTTTATTTTTGTTTAAACATTGAAAAAGGCAGAACACAAAAATTTAAACATATGATATTCGTAACTTCGCATTAAACACATGAACGTTGTTTGACATGCAAAAATAATTTCATTTTCTTAGATCCAATTTACAGCTCTCTAAGATAAGCATATTGTTTAATTCAATATTGCGCTCAAGTTGTTTTGATTGATTCATTGTTGTCCGGAAATACCCTCGTTTCATGGAACGTTAACGAGAATCTTTAAACTCCATGCTTCAGTAAAAAGTTTACTGACATCGCTTTGGCAACATCCTTTTACTTACTTGTATTCTAAAAATAGTAGTTAACGTTTGCGTTCTGAGCTGAGTAAAATGCACAAATGTTGTGTAGAGGATTTTAATTTGGTTCAATATACAAATGCTGTGTAGTAGATTTCATCGGTGCGTAACCATCAAAAACAATATTTTATAAAGTAAAGTGGGTACTTTTAATCTTCAATCTAAATTAAATATGACACTTAGTACAGCTACAAATATTTACAACGCAAAAGAACAATTGGACAATAATAGTACAAATACAGCCGCAAATAATTAATCCAAGGTTCGATTTACATATAAAGTTTATAATTCTTTAATTCTGTCTGTCGTGGAAGAAACTATTACCCTAAATAAACCCAAAATCGTAGCTACAAAATTATTCATTTCCTTTATATATTTTCCTAAGTAACTCAATCACTTATTAAGATCAACATAGGCATAAAAATACAACTTATAATAATCTCGGTACTAACTTCTCGAATAAATGTTCACGTTTTAAATATAAGCTCCTAAATAACACATTAAATATTAAATTTCCGCACATAAAACAAATCACTAAATTTTACATAATCATCACTACATGCAAGGAGGGGGTGAAGAGTACTTACATTGAGCAGACTGTTAAGAATAATTACTCATTTTGGTGTTTATTATTTTGTATTTTATATTTCCTGGCTCATGAGCAAGCCTTACTTAGATTTTGTTAGTATAGTTTAGTAATTTTTGTATGGCAACAGTAATAGATATTCAAGTGCAAGAACGATGTAACAGCTCTAGTACGCGTTATTGATTTCTTCTGTGATAATAAAATTTATTTTCATTGAAAATGATTCTATTCTGTGAATAATCACCGCAGTTATAGTGTTTTAATGATAGTGACTATTTTAAACTTATGATGCGAGTCTCTAATTAAAGGCTACTTCGTGCTGAAGTGTGATTTATACTTTTAAGTACTGAAAGCTAGAAAAGTCGGTGATACTTTTTCTTGTAAACTTTAACACAGACTACGGTATACTCCATGCCGCAGGTTTATTTCTGAGAATAGGACTACAAATGTAATGAAACCTCTCCTTAACATAGTCACTTACAGCAGTTAACGCAGTTCAATAAATTCGTAACGTGCAGCCGCTTATACTTCATTTCTAAATATCATTTCTGCGCAGATTCTTTATATTACTCTGTAATACGGAATAACAGTGCCGGGTAAGAGCAATAATCAGTGGCGGCTCGTAGCTAAAATTAGTGGGGGTGCTGTTCCAAAAAATTTTAACCTTTGTTTTAAAATTGTGTAAACGGAAACAAACATGTATAAAAAGAAAATTTATTTTGAAACTTCCATGAAATCTTACAAGAGAAAAATTAAACATTTCTTAATTACTTTAACTTAAATTGTTACAGTCAAATCTTTATTCATTTAAAAATGAAATCCATTCTTCTTGTTTTAATTTGCGCGAAAAGATCAATAATTTTCTTCTTGGTCTCTGGATGACAACTGAGGAAATTTTTCTCAATTGAAAGCACTGCAAGCGCATTTAGTCTTTCCGAATTCATAGTGCTTCTTAGAAAAGTTTTCATTCTTTTCAATGTTGAAAAGCAGCGTTCTGCCTCTGATGTAGTCATGGGAACTGTTAAGATAATTTTTATCAGTTTCATAATTTCACTAACAACATCATCTAGATTATTTTCCAAGATAAATTTCAGTAGCTCAATTAATTTGCAGTATTCATGAATATCAGACCTACAACAGTATACTTTTAGTTCAGTTTCAAGCTTTTCTTTGTCAATCATCGGATATGCTTCAGTGGTCAGTACTATTTCTTCTGCAGGATGTTCATTCCTAAAACTAGCGAAGCATTTCTTGTTGAACAATTTAGCAGCTGCTAAGGGTTTAGTGGAAGAATATTTGTCCATTATATCAATACATATAAAGTCACATATTTCCTTAGCTTCAGCCATCAGTGTCTTTGAAGAATTCTCACAGTACTTTGAGTTCCTTAATTCTAAAATAGCAGTTTTGAAATTTGTTGTACATTGATTAACTTTAAACACACTAATTTCTATGAATTGCATTTGGTTATATATTATTGCAACATGAGGCATAATCTGATAAAAAAGCTCTAACCAAAACTTGAAATTATCATCATTTAGATATTTTAAAATTCCTGTTGCCTCTGCAATAGTTTGATCTGCATTTGATGTTGACTGAATTTCAGTAAGGCAATTTTGCTGTTGCAGAGGTTTATAATGCACTTACAGTCACAGAATTTATTATTTGAGGATGTAAGGTCATGGTTAAAATTTTCTGTAAAATAAAAGAACCGAAGAAAATGAATCAAATAGAATAGCTGAAAAATAATCTAACCAAGAAGAATACGGTGTATGATTTTTAAACACAGCATACCCGGAGTAAAAAAAAAGAACCACCTCTTAACGGCACTGCAATAGCGACAGTGCTCTTCTCTCTCCCTGGCTAGTGTGCTGCGTTCTGTGTGGGCATGCGCAGAACACCAAACACCACGCCGCTGGAACTAGCTAGCAGTTTTATACGAAGACTTGCGTACTTTTTTCGTAAACTAGAAGATGACTACTGACATTAAGTTTGAGAATTATATATTGTAGAAGAATAAAGAAAGAACAAAAGAAAAAGAGGCACATTATATTAAATATTAAAAATAATAATAAGTGGAAATAGGGGGTGCTGCAGTTCCACAGTGCTTATTACGAGCCGCCACTGGTAATAATCATCAGTCGTAACTAGAAACCGATATTCTCTTCTTCCAGAAATGTCTATTCATGCTTAGGGAACAGGAAGACAGTGCCGAGATAGTTGCACGTCATCAATCGGAGCCAGAAGTCGATATTCTACGGGTCCAGAAAAGTCTATTTATGCTTCGGAAACAGGAACAACACAGGGAGAATAGCATTTTCTCTCAAAGGATTTATGAGTTCACTTATTTTTCCTATATCATACGCTGAATCATTCAGTATAATTGGTCATTTCCCCCGAGGCCGAGACTAGTTTCTTAAGTTTTCTTCACTGTTCTTTCTTCAGCTGCGAGGGTAACTCATCAAGCTGAATGCTTCGTAAATGAACAAGGTAAGAGGTTCAAAGATTTAAGGGCTTTTTAAGGCTGAAAAGATATTATTAGGCTAAAGACAAAAATGTAAAATCGTCAAGTTAGTGAAAATACAGAAAAGATTTTATGTTATGAAGTTGAAGTGAATAAACCATGTTGCAAAAATTATCTTCTGATTCGAACTCTGTTCTTTGAGGGGATCATTTATTCAGGTTTTCAAAGAATTAGATCATATAATCCGGACAGACGCTAGGTATTTGCCGAACGGTATAGTCTTTATGATTCCTGAATTCTGCCTTCTGTTGCTTCTCTAAATTCAAAAATTTTGCCATCCGAGCGGCCGCATGAGTTACATCAGTTCTTGCACTGGATGGTTTTTATTCTTGAAGAGAGGAGGCAGAAAGAAATCTCTAAATTTTTAGTAATATTACTGTTCCCAATTTTCGCATTTTAATATTAAACTGTAACCTTTTATCATTTGCTAAATTGTATATCATTAAACTTTTTTTATGATTTTATTTTTTTTTTCCCTTACGTAAAAAAGTCCGTAAAGAAGACGACTGTTAAAAGATTGAAATTTAAGAATTTTATCTGGCAACAGCGGTACCCATATTCTGTGATCCTTGTGTCTTTAATTTCGAAAAACAATTTTTGAATTTAGAAAAAGCAGTTTATAAATAAAGATTAAAATGTTTGCAATCCAACCACCTGCCAAACAGAAGCCTGGCTTTTCTGGTTTCTTACAGAGCTGTTACAAAGATCCTTTCAAGTGGTAATATTTTAGTATTAAGTAAATTAACTGAATTAAGTTTATTTCAGTTTCTGATCGGTCATTTCTAATGTATTTGTGAAAAGTGTATTAATACTTCCTAATTATGATAATATTAAACATTTGGTAGCGTAATGTACATTTTTCAGTTACAAGTATTAAAATAGTGCATCAGTTTAAACTGTTCAGTTTCTACTGTGAATGGTTTGGTTTGCCTCATTCTTAAATTTAAGGGGCAGCAGATCCACAGATTGCCTCCAAGATATTCTTCCTCAAAATAGAGACATCGAAATTCAGGAATTTTATTATATTACTTCCACCTCTGTAATAAATGTATAACTGTAATCTTAAATTTTATTTTTCCTGAGTTGTAGATTTAAAATTTTGCTTTAATTAAAAAAATTTTGTTAATTTTTTGGTTAATCTTTACATTATGGTAACTTGGCGGTTTTTTGGCGAAAATTTGGCGAGCAACCTTGCTACAGCAACCTACCAGTTTGTTTGGGGGACGCCATTTTGTTTTCACGAAGTAAAGGTTTTTTTTTTTTTTTTTTTAACTCAACATTTTTTCCAACAATCTGCTAGCCGAATTACGTTTATGCTAGAATTTTTATGGAACAAAAGTGCTTAATCATGACGAAGATTAGGTGCGAAATTGTTTCCAAGTGCTTATTAGCTAAAATCACGATCGGAATTTTCCGAAAAGTAGTGGAACAAACGTGCACAGAAATTTGTTTTTACAGGGCAAATTTGTATATGAAACATGTAAATAATTTTTCTCGTAAATTAGAAAAATTTCCACGAAAATGCAGGAAAATTTTGTGAATCTTTGAAGCTGGTAAAAAAGGACATATATGAAATTACCTCATCGCTAAAAAGTATGTATACTATGCAAGCTTTTATATGTTCAGCTTGCATATACCCTTTCCAAGGATGAACATTTGCACGTATAAAATAAATAAAATATGCAAGATATTACATTAATTTTCTTTTCCCTCTAAATTATCCATTATAAAAGTCACCTGCGAATTTATAAGGCAAACATTAAAAATGGTTGCAAATACTTAGTGTCAAATATTTAACTTATTTCCATGCAGGTTTACTTGTACTGAAATGGATTGCAAAATGCTACAAACGCATAATGCACAAAATGACTATCATTTAATTAAAATATAAATAAATTAAAGAACACTAATTAAAATATAAATAAACATATACATTAAATTAATAAAAATTATTGTTATTATTATAATTTTTATCGCCTTACTAAAATGTCGCCAAACTATCAGTTACCATAATGTAAAGATTAACCAATTTTTTTTCTTTTCCTATATTTTTTATGAAGTCAAGAACATATTTAGGATTTGGAATCAGATTTGAGAAAATGTATAATTCTTTCCATCTTTAGACATTAATTATAAAATCTCTCTAACTTTTTGTCTTCAGGACTTTCTCCATCAAACAAAACCAAACAATACCTTCGGAACTGTCTATTAACATACAGATTCATTTAGCCTAAATTCAAATTTAAATATGAACTATAGGATGGCATATACTGTATCTAGCAGTTTATATTGGCAACCGAGCCGAAATGCACATATGCATCTGTGGCGCATCTGCATCTCTAGAGAGCAATTTGGTATATCATAAATTTTTAGTCTTCATGGAGAGCCAGTATACAATAGCATAGCTGTCACTCATTTACTGTTCAAATCTCCTGGTCTCCCAGTAAATCACGAAATCTCCTGGTTGTTAAATTTTAGCCTTTACTGAGGGAGATGTTTCCCAGCAATAAGTGAAATTTATTGAATTAATGTACTTTAAATTAGGCAAATTGCATTCCCCTTGCCTCTAATGATTATCAGAATAATTTTTGTTATTAACTTTTATTCCATCAGCATTGTATTTTTATTACATTTTATTAAACATACTAAATTTTTTTAATTAAATTTCATTTGATCTGAGTTGTCTTAATCTGCTGTCAACATTTGTAGATTTTTGTATGAAGATTCAAGCAATGTTTAATCATCTAATATTTGTGTTTAATTTACTTCAATGAACAATACATTACTATGTTTATCCATGCAAATACTGTGTACACTACTTACTATTTTTATTTTTATTTTATTTAAAAGTACTTTGATAAATAAAGTTTTACGATTTGGCATTTTCTCAGTATAAAAGTTAAAGAAAATTAAATTAACCAAAGAAAATAAAATATAGAGCCTCTAATTAAATGCTTGTATATTTGACATCAGAATCATATTACAAATTGTTTAATAGCTTGAATCATGTATTATAAACTGAATTTAAGTCAGTTTGGAGTTGATTTGAATTAGTCATTTCTCCGTTAAAAACTCCTGGTTTTAAGATTTAAAGGTTGGCAGCTATGCCATAGAATATTGGACATTGCAGTTGAGAACTGTAGCACTGGAAACCTTCATTAGAGCATTCTCTGCCCCAAATGCATAGTGTTTATTATGCCTAAGTGGTGAAGGCTGACAGAATTGTGGATAAGATAGATGGAGGATACAGTTTGGTTCCAATAGAATGGTGCAGTGTCAACTACAAGTACGACTGAACTCCAGCGCTACTCCAGAAGGCATGTTAAGAAAAGTCGTAGAAATCTACCTGGGTGAAAATGCGCTTTAGCCCACTGCTTGGCGATGTATTGAAAATCGGCAATTCGGCGCGTTTCTGCGAAACGTCTTTGCAATTAATTGCAACTTTCCCAACACGCTCCGCGAAAACCTATTGTAAACAAAACATAGAATTCTAAAGCATAAATTAGTATGGAAACTGTTGCCACAAAAAGATAATAAAATAATATGCAAAACGAACATTACGATCATTAAAATATTTGTCAGTTAGGTTTAAATTAATTATTTACATTTTATGTTGTAATACTTACATATTTTATGCCGTTACATAACCTTCACGACACGCTCCGCGAAAACGTAACCAAAATGGCATCCAAGAAAGAAGGAATTTTTTTTAAAAGGGCATTAAAATTACAAACGATACCATGTACACACCGTTCCGTTTTAACTTAAAAAAAATTCTGAGAATTGCACAATGTAGGCAACGTACACAAATGAACAAAATAAGCTAAAATAACGAAAATAAATTACAAGAAAATGCCATGTGCACAGCGTTCCTTTTAAACTTAAAAAAAACTTCAGCGAATTGCACAATGTAGGCAACGTACACAAATCAACAAAATAAGCTAAAATAACGAAAATAAATTACAAGAAAATGCCATGTGCACAGCGTTCCGTTTTAACTTAAAAAAAACATCAGCGAATTGCACAATGTAGGCAATGTGCACAAATCAACAAAATAAAATAAATTGCAAACGATACCAGCGTTCTGTTCTTCAGCTGAGCCAAATTATTTCAATAAAAGGCAACAAAATATAAAAATTAAGCAACTTGCACTTCCAATAAAGTAATAAATGTACATGTACATTCACTCACCTCTCTCAGCATCACAGCTAAATCCATACCGACTCGGTATTTAGCGAAATATAAGGTACGAAAATAGCAAACACTCAACACAAAAACACCGCATTCAAAGAATACAACGACAACTGAAATAACTACTTAAATTAACACGTAAGAATTTCGAATAAACCGCTACGTCATCTCACATTACCAATAAAACCGTTCTTTATAAAATAGGAAATACGCAAGCGCGAAAGCTGCATGTTTCCGTAGCTTCAAAATATCCAGTCAGCCATGTTCGCGGATATACGGAGTTACCCATGTTGGCGCGTTTATTGCTCATTCAAAAACAATCGCCGCCAAGCAGTGGGCTAAAGCGCATTTGGGCCTCTACCTGCATTGCCTCAAACAGTGCATCCAGGCAGAAGGGCACTGCTCTCAAGGCCCGTTGCTGTCTGTATTGTCTATACCAGCAGTTTTCAACCTTTTGACCTTTAATGCATACCATACAAACAAAAAATTTAAAAACTTCAGTACCACCACTACATTTTACAATGATTATTTTTCAATTTCACAATAGGAAGGTGAAAAAATAATATTTTGCCATTTGAACAACCTATTGGCTATTTGTGTTAAAGGTGCACACATAAAAAAATATTAAATATTAGTTACCATATTAATTATCTTTAAGATTTTGATTTAAATTATAACACTTTAATTCTAAAATTTGGGCCTGTTAAAGAGAGATCAATTTCCTTATGTCGGGTCTTATTAGTTTTAACTGTAAATTAGGATCCACTTTTAATTTTGTTCTGTATTTATTTTTTAAAGATAACATGGGAGAAAATCCTTGTTCACACAAATACGTTGTGCAAAAAAAATTTCTTCAAAATTTAATAGCTTTGTAGAGACATTAGGTTATTTCGAAGCAGGAAAGATGAAAAATGAGCAATGCCCTCACCGGGACTCGAACAGTGGACCTCTCAAAATACGCACCGAGCGTGCTCACCACTACACCATGAAGGCATGCTAAGAAGGTGGGAGAAATACCTTATATACTTCCCCTTTTGAAGGGCAACTGGGGATTAGGGGACCCAATCGACAAAACCTGGTGGTAGAGAATCATCATCCACCACTTTTATATATATATATATATGTATAAATTTGGGTGCCACTGTAGAGACATTAGTATTTTTTGTAAGGAGGAGACATGAAAAATGAGCAGTGCCCTTGTCGGGACTTGAACCTCGGACCTCTTGGGTCAACTGTGCTGACCACTACACCACGAAGGCATGCTAAGAAGGCAGGAGAAATACCTTATGGCTTTATTTGAAATGCCTTTTTTGTTGTTGTTGTTGTTGTTCAGCCAATAATTTACAAACGTATTTTTGAAATCTTTAGCCAGGGTTCAATCATAGGAAATTTCTGTCGATTGTCCTTTTTCTTCATGAAATAAAATTTTGTGTACTTTTGAGCAAAATGGATTTTTAATCCAATTTTCTTTTTCATAATCCTCGGGATAGTACATTTTGAAATTATTTAGCAGTGAAAACAATGATTTTTAATGTCGGATGATAATTCTTTTATACAATTGTTTTCTATTAGAAAACTTTCTAAAAGTGATGAAAAGCTTAAAATATTATTATCGAACTTTCTGTTTATTAGCTCAAGTTTTTTTTATAATTGCATTTATTTTTTTCTAATGGTAAGCAAATTAATATTTTGTCCTTGTAATCCTAAATTTATTTCATTTAACTTTTCATAAATATCAGCTGAATTTGCTAAACTTGCCAACCATAATTCTCTAAATAAACATTTTTGCAATTCAAATAATTAATCACAGAGAAAAATTTGAATTTCTGATCGAAGTTCAAAAAGATGATTTAAAACTTTGCCGCTGGATAACTACCTTTCTTCGGAATGTAACAAAAGTGTTTCATGCTCACTACCCATCTCTTGACATAAAATTGTAAGTATTCTTGAAGCTCGGCTTTTAATAAAATTAACAATTTTTGCAGTTAGATTCAAAACGATTTTGCAGGTTTCCAGGGATTGTTTTGGCTACTGAAGCTTCATGATGAATGGAGCAGTGAGTAAATTTAGTTTCAGGTGCTACTTTTTTTATTTGAGAAATAACACCGAAATGATTTCTTGTTAAAGCTCAAGCTCCATCACTACATACAGCAATGCAGTTATTCCAAGAAATGTCATTCTCAGACATAAAATTGTCAATCACTTTGAAAATTTAATTTGCAGTTGCTCTATCTTGAAGAGATTCACAAAATAAATTCTCTTCAGCAATTTGTTTATATTCGTCAAAAGGTATGTAAACTAATAATCATTATCAAATATCAGTATTTTCATCCAATTGCAATTCGAAATATTCACAGTGTTTATTTTTTTAATAAGTGTCTCTTTTATGGATTTTTAATTTCATGAATTTGTCGACTTATTGTATCATTTCATAACAGAATATTATAATCATTAGCCGCTTTTTCATTGAATAATGTTAAAACAGTATCTTTAGCTGCTGGTAATGTAAGGTTTTCTTCTATAGTGTGAGCCTGCCCAGTCTTGGCAATTCTTAGGCTTACTAGGTAACTATCTTCCAAAGCTTTTTCACTTGAAGTAACAAAACCTTTCTGGATAATAGGTAACCACAGACAACACATTGAGGGTCCATTTTACATCCATTTCAAGAAAACTCAAATGATAAAATAACTTTCATTATATTTTCTATAAACATTTTTTTCTTTTCAATATTCTTAGTGCTAGTAGATTGTGCTGGATCCATAACCTGTGAATCATCACTTTTCCACTTAGTCAATCCTTTATATTTTGAAAATCTAGGTATGTTTTATGATTTTTTCACAAATATTTAAACGCACAATATATTAATTGTTCTGGTGTAGTGTGGCAGGCCTCCTTGTGGTGTGCACCCTGGGTTACGCTAAATCTGCTACAGCTTTGCCATTTGTTGATTGCTCCTAGAGATCCTCCAAACTGTCTTTTTCGGGGCAAATAGCACTTAGTGATTGTCCAATGGAATGTGGGTGGTTTTTTCCCAAGAAAAGAAAATACAGCTTATGACTGAATTAAATGATTGACAAATAGATGTATTTCTTATTTTTGAAGCAAATTTGTCTAGAGACAATATGAAATACTACTCATTTGATAACTACTATCTACAGCTCTGGCCTAAATCAAGAAAAATTGCTAGTAGAATCTTGGTTGGTATTAAAAAGAACTTGACGTCCAAATTCAATATTATCAGTGACTTATCCTCTCATATTGGTGCTGAGGTGGTCAAAATCGACATTTGGAAACAAAAAATCTATTTCACTATTTGTGCTTGTTATAGCCCATCGAACAATAATAAATTAAGTTTCCAGAATCTTTCCTTCCTTAATAAAACTATCTTCTGTGGAGATTTTAATACTCATAGCTCCAGCTGGAATTATAATGATTCTACCCATTCCGGGAGGATAATGGAGGACCTAATTAACTCAACTAGACTGGAGCTAATCTACCAGAACACAAATATTCTCTCTTATATTCATTATAATGGAAATGGTACAAATCCCGATCTGATTTTAGCCACTGTTGATTTGGCTGAAGATGCAAGAAGAGAAGTCATGTATGATCCTGGTTCTGGACATCGTATGATCATGACCAGTTTGGATTGCAATCCTCTTCCCTATAGTAAATAAAGTAAGAAATAGGTGGAATGTTAAGAAGGCGAAGTGGGAAAACTTTTGCTGGGAACTTGAGATTATGTTTTCCCAGCCACTTAAGTTTTTAAACCCTAAGACGAGCATCGACAAAGCATTCTCTTATTTTTCTGAATTGATTTTGACAGCTGCAAAGAAGTGGATACCAAAAGGTAAACAACTCAGGTTCAAGGCTTTCTGGAATGATAGATTGACTGAATTAAAGGGTATATCCATTGAATCTTGAAACATTGTTGAACAGACAAAAAATCTTAAGGACGTCCAAAGATGGAGATGTGTAGCCATCCTTAGAAAAGAAATAGTTGCGGCAAAGAAAAAAATGCTTTAATGACTGCATTACTAATAAGGATTATAGAAAGGACAGAAAAAAAGATTTATAATTTTATGAATGGAGTGAAAAGGGAAGAGAGTGTTCATGAAAGTAGGTTCAAAAATACTGACAGATGATCTGGTCATTGTGGATGCTTTTTTCAAGCCCTTGGTGACCTTCGGTTTTTAATAGAGATTTTACTATTTTTGAATTGCGGGGAACTATTGGACAAATGAAATATAAAAAAAGGCCCAGGTCCAGACAATATTCATATTGAATTTTTAAAGAATTTTGGCGAAAGCACCCTGAATGTGCTCCTAAATAGTAAGAGTTCGAACTTGACTGTTCCTGCTGCCTGGAAAAAGGCCATCTTGATCCCAATTCTTAAAAAGAACAAACCACAGCAGGATTTGGACAGCTATAGACCAATTGCTTTAACTAGTATGTTATCAAAGATAATGGAGAGATGATTGTTTCCCGTCTTAAGTGGTACTTAGAAACCAATGGCTTAATATCTTCCAAACAAGCGGGATTTAGAAATTACCATTCCACAAGTCAACAAGTCGTATTCGTAATCCAGTCAATTAAAGATGTACTTAATGAACAAAATTCGGTACTGGCTGTTTATATAGATTTTCAAGCAGCATATGATAACGTTTCGAGGTTGAAGCTGTTCAAAAACTCCAGACATTCGGCATTGGCGAAAAAATGTTCCTCCGGGTTAAACATTTCTTGACCCAACGTTTCTGTGCTACTCATTATGGCAACAGCACTTCAAAATATAAACAAGTTGAAACGGGTTTGCCTCAGGGCATAGTTATTAGCCCTATTCTCTTTAACATTTTCATTAACGACCTACCAGACATCTTAGAATCGGATGGGATCATGAACACTGCCCTTTTTGCTGATGATCTTGTCGTATAGGCCAGAGCTAACAAAAAAGATCAGAATGATTTAAACCAAATCTTAAACTCTACACTCCAGGGACTTGAGAAAGGGTGTTCTGCTAATAATATGAGAGTTAATCAGGGGAAGACTACTTGTCAGTTTTTCTCTCTCAACAGACAACACTTTGCTCTTAGACTAATGTATGAAAAGTCGGTTTTGCAGAAGACGGATGGTGCCACCTATCTTGGCTGTATTTTTCACAAGTGCTTAAGCTGAAGAAAGCATACTGAGCATGTAGTTGCTAAGGCAGAGCATAGATTACCTATCCTTAAATGCTTAACAGGTGTTAAATGGGGTTGTGGAGACTCTCAACTCGATGCATAAAATGTATATTCGACCAATACTTAATTATTGCTGTGAGATATTGATCGTGGCTACACGAGATGTAATACAATGTCTGGAGGTATTCCAAAATCGGGCATTGCGCATTATAACTGGGGCTGTTAAAACGACTCCCATTCTGGCAATCCATTTGGTATCGGCAAACCAACTAGTGACAAACCTGATTCAGAAAATTGCTTTCAGCCTTTTCCAGAGACTTCATCTACCAAGTAACTCTCATTGGAGGAATTATGATTATAATAAACAACGAAATTTGAAGACACAAAATGGCTTTCTGCAGTGTGTCTCTCGCCTAGAACAATACAGTCATATAAGAACACTGAAACCGGCACTGCTGTTTTTGCTAAATCCTTTGGATTATAGCTTCCTTGATATGCGGTTGGACCTGGAAATGAAAGTAGATAAGAAGGAAATGAGTCAAGAGCAAATAAGAACTATAGCTTTGGAAACAATTGAGCAATGTTTTCTGGCTGAGGAATGGATACATGTATATACGGATGGCTCTTTGACCGATAGGATCCAGGGGGCTGGAGTTGGAGTTTTTAGCAAGCTTTTCAGTTTCTGCATACCTGTAGGTGCTTACTCCACTCACTTTGATGGAGAACTGAAAGCCATTCATCTGGCTCTCCAACAACTATCGTTGAGACAAAGCTCGTTCAGGAGGGCTGTTGTAATGTCGGATTCAATTTCAGCAATACAGGCCATCTCCTCTTACCAATAGTGTAAGAACATATGTGTTCAACGGTGTCAAGGAAGTCATAAAAGAACTTCCCCGCAAGATATCTTTTCAATGGGTACCTTCACACTGTGGTATTTATGGAAATGAGATGGCTGATATGCTTGCAAAAAAGGGGTCTACAGTTCTCCAAAAGCCAAATCGAGTGCAAGCCTCCATTCTATTAAGCTTCTGACATCGCTAACATGTCAAAAGACTTTTAGAAATTTTGCCACTCGGGCTTGTGAAGGCAAGCCTTGGAGTGTTCTCTCAACAAACCCAGCTTTTGTTCCTGACCACCCGCGAACAGTTGCGGTTGCTCCTTTTAGATTATTGATGGGATATGACTGTCTACAAAATCATTTATTTTGCATTGGACTAGCTGATTCGCCATTGTGTGTTTTATGTAATAGTAGATGGCCAATGATGGCGGAGCATTTGGAGGAGTTTGAAGCACTGACAAATTTTTCTTGTCGATTTCAACGCTATTGACAAGCAAGGAGTTTAATGGTCAATGTAACTGGCATTTGACAAATAAATATTACTTGTTCTTCAAAAACAAACAAAGATATTCTCAAATAGCGTAGGGAATATAAGTAAGGAATACAAAGCAATAAGATAACAAAATACTGCTGTTAGTTAGAGCAAATCGATATAAAAACGCTTCTAATTGAAAATAAACCAATGTGATCCCAGAAATGGTGGTGAGTAAAGTGTAGACATTTTAATAAATCAATCAACTCTAAAAGAATTAATGAAATAATATTATATTTTTATAAGAACTTATTTTTACTTCTTATTAATACAACATTCATTTTTATTACTCCTTTTAAAAACATCATTTATGATAAATTTTGTTATATCTATGCTTAAAAGAATATTTGTGAAAATATTTAAGTCCTTGAACAAAGCTGAGATCGCATAATTTTACGAGTGTTGGAGAAAAAAATTTTACAAGATGTTGGAGTATTTAATTTTTGAATATAATAGTTAAAAATACTTTGTTCCTTTGCGTACCACTGGTTGAGAACCTCTGGTCTATACTGTATATATACTACAGTAAATGCCTGTGTGTGTACTGTATTTTGCAATCAGCAAAGTTACTACAAGCACTCACCCTCTTTCAGTTGTTTAAAGTTCGTAAACACATATGCTATCCTATATGTCTGCTGGAAGATTCAGTTCAGCTCTTTTTTTGTGTTTGTGTGTGTGTATGTGTGTGTCCGTGGGGGGGGGCGCAGCTTTTGCATATTTTAATTTCACTTTTGATTTTCGAATTAACAAAAAACAATTGTTTATCTGTCTTTACAGCTTATAAATATTGTTCTGTTCATAAATAATAGTAAGAAGAGGCATTTTATGAAAAAAAAAATAAATATGTACTGCTGATGTTTATATTTTTTCAGCCTGTGGGTACTGTTTATTAAAAAACAAAGCATTATGTGAACTCAAACAAATGTTTAGTACACATATGAATAGGTTGGTTATTGGCACATATATGTCTGAAAATATGTCAAAAACAGAAATTTGTATCAAAATTGGAGGAGCAGATAATCTGAAAGTATCATAATTTTATTTATAATAAGAAAACTTTCTGTATACCATCTCCAAGGAACGGAAGTTCAAGTTAAACCCATGAATGAAAAAAATTCCCTTAATACTTGCATTCCCAGCCATTTGGTTTTAAAATTTTGCAGACAAGTTGGTTCATTTTAGCTTACTAGTTTGTTCTTTAAATTTCTAATTTACTATGTTTTTAACTTTAATTTTAAGGATTATATCATTTTTGGTCTCTTTAAGATTTTGAATTGCTTTTTAGTGTTCTAAAATGTATACTTTTGTATTTAGTTTGAAAATGAGAGTGTAG